>CAWTZC010002235.1:0-27417 GCA_963919715.1 Microtus obscurus
GAGAGGGACCATTGTTTATAGAGGGTTTTTCTTTATTGACAGCTAGCTAATTTGAGAGCGTTAATCTCTTCTTAAATGGCAATTTCAGTGAGAGCAAAGGAAAACACTCAATCTGAAAGAATGCTCTGTTATAAGTAAGCCCAGGATTTGACTTAACATCTGGAATTGATATCCATTCTTGAGCTTGTTAGGGAATGGCCCTCTGCATGAGAACACAGTCAACACCACTAGGAGAGCACATTTTCTCCTTTCCGTCTTTAATCACAGGCCATCTGTGGTCACTACCCACAGCAACCTAGTGTCGATTCATAGAAGGATCTTACTCTCCTTGGAAATATGAAATTGGCTCTTGTTATAAATTACATTAGGTGTGTGTGTGTGTGTGTGTGTGTGTGTGTGTGTGTGAAGAAGTGAAAGCTACTGGACATGACTCTGAGTATCCCACCTTTTGAAAACGAGTCTAAGTAGGACCTCTACCACTGGAAGCTTCTCTGTAAGGATGGAAACAAATCCCTGACCCTGGTCATTTGCTTCTCTGTTATTTTTTCACTCGTACAACACAAAAGAAGGAATCATGGAGAAGTCAAAGTCTTAGAGAAGTCCACAAAAGACCACTAGACATGTATGCAATCAGCAAGAGCATGTAATATCCCAGAGTAAGGTTCAGCATGTAAGGGCTACACACCTGGCACAGACAAATGGCGACCCTGAGAGAGAGAGCACAGGCTCTTTCTAAGCACACCTGGGGGTGGGGGAGTTTCAGGGACAGCTAGATCATGGCACATGTAATTGGCTAAAGCAAGCATCAGTTAGGTTAGTATAAGTCAAGACTGGCTAGAGCAAGCAGGGGCTGGTTGGGGCTGCAATTCTTCCGTCTTTGGGCGTGTTTGTTAACATTCTGCCCCTGTTTGGTCCTTACCCCTGAGGTTCTGTGAAGAGCTAGCTCAGGCCTGGTATGTATTATCTCCCTCTTTTCCGTGTACATGATATCTCTCTCATTGTCCTTCTAGGAAACCGAACTTTAGGCCCAGTTGTAAAATGAGGAAAGTTTCAATGTAAAGTGTGAGGTTGACCAAACTTTTACTTCTTTCAAGTCTTCAGGGGTCACTGTTGTGGCCAGGGATTTTTTTTTTCAATGGAGTCACTCTTACCAATTCCTGTCCAACCTCCCTTCATTCACGACCTCATAGGTGCTGAGTCTGTCAGTCTGCTGCTACATGTTCAAGTTTCAGAGATGTCATTTTTTAGAGGATAGGGCAATCCATTAGTATGAGTGGAGACATTCCAAAATGCTCCATCAGCCTCATTAACCATTAGGGACTTGATAATTATTTTCTTAAACTGGATGGCTTTCCAGAGCCTGGCACCTGAATTTAGGTTCCCTTCTCTTTTCTAGGTGTAGATCAGTCAATTTCAAAAACTTTGCAATCCATAACAGAGAGACTTTTCAAGGAGGTAATTGCTTATACATATCCTTTAACTTTCTTATTGATGAGACTCTTAACCTCTGCTTAAACTACAACTCCCTTGCATCTGTTCCCTGAGGCCTTGATTGGGTACAGGCAGTTTATCAGGATGTTCGTTCCATGTTCCTATTAAGGAGAGACTGTTGACTCTCACGCCATGTGAAATCATGGGTTCCGCAGATCTATACAGTGCACTCATATTCTTCCATATGTGTATGATCAATGTTAATTTCTCTCAAGCTGGGAGCTCAGGAGCAGGTGGACACTCATTCTTAAGCTAAAGACAAGGCTCCCACCATGTACATTATATATCTTATAATTGGGTGCTGTGTGGGCAAATTTTTCTACATGGAGAGAAAGAGGCACATATGTCTCCTCACCCACAAACAGGGATCTCACGAGAGACCAA
Organism: Microtus obscurus; assembly: GCA_963919715.1. Classification (NCBI taxonomy): domain Eukaryota; kingdom Metazoa; phylum Chordata; class Mammalia; order Rodentia; family Cricetidae; genus Microtus; species Microtus obscurus. The sequence goes on from CAWTZC010002235.1 coordinate 1,876, forward strand.
AGTGAGGATACCACCAAAGTCCAGTTTGGTGAACCAAAGAAGTTTATCAGAGGCTACTTCCAGGCATGTGGGTGAGTGGTTGCCTGAGGAACAGAAATGACTCAAAGACTACTGTCACCAAGGCCCACCCCAGAATCAGTGACGGCCCACAAAGATAGAATCGAGAGCACACACCGCACAGCCTGCAGGAGGCAGCTCAACAGGTTAGAAAGTGTCCTCTCCTGATATCTCAGTTAGCCTAAAACTCTTCCAGGCAGCTTGGCTGGTTTCTGCTTTCCAGGGAACTGGTAGGGTCTGAGAGTCTCTTCACAACTTGATTCTGCTAATCTGAGAAGGACTCTTGGCTTTTATTGCCTACCCTAACAGGGAGAGGCCTGGTGAATCTGGTCAGTTTCAGAGACTTTCTGACGCTCTCTTGACTTGCTTACCTTCCTGCTTACGGAGCTTTCCTATGGGATGGGATGTTTCAAGCTCGGAGGTATCTGTTACACAACTCTGGGCGATTAAATGTCAGTTAGAATTCAATTACACTGTATAAAGCATATTTGTTAGACACAAATGTTTTTATTAAGAATCTACATTATGGAAGATCAAAGTAATGTTAATGAATGGCTATTTTTTTCTGATTCCTAGCCAGTTTTGATCTAGAAGTCGCCAGGTAAGACGAAAGCTTGTTGTTATGGGTGATGCTAAATTCTTGTTTCTGCCTGGCAGTCTATTGCTAACTCCAGTGGATGCTCTATATGGTCCCCTTTCATGATTCATCCACTATGTCACTTGGAGCTGTTTTCCCACTATTGATCCGTATGAGGAATATCTGCTCCTTGCCCAATATTCTGCAACTAAATCGAGTGACATTTGGATTGAAATACAGCTGATTCTCCTTAATTACATCATTATTACAGGTAAGAAAAGTAGTTGTGAGTTTTAAAAGCAATAACTAACTATTTGGATGATTTTATATGTGTGTGCACCTCTACAGGTATAGTGTGTTCTGTTAGCATGTGTCTGGAGACTTATTAGTGATGCTCTAGGGCAGATTCTTGTCTGGCCATCTCAGGAGTTGTTTGCTATAAAGAATTTGCAGCAACAAGTCATTTTAATGCCAACTACTTTCTCTATTACACTGAGGCATGGCCCTATTAAGATGAAAGCGGTGAAGACAATAAAAGCTAACTTAGATAGATCATGTCACTTCTGAAGTTGTCTCTAAGATAATAGGAATCTCCTCTGACCCATAGAGAAAAGCCATCATGCAATGTATATGGGTGTCAATGTAGCCTACCTCTCGTCGTGTGGAAACTGATTTACTTTTTCAAAATTTATATAGCAGAGACATGTCCTCAAGAAGGCAGCATAAAGAGTGGTTTATAAAGCTTTTGGTGGCATGAATAAATTGATAGAGATCCTGGTCAAATGAACCCCAAGAACCTAGGCAAATGCGCAGACTGACAGAGTTCAAAAGTAAGCAATTAGTTGGTCATTCTTCCAAATAGTTTTAGAAGTCAAAGATTGCCATCTGAGAAGCCAGCTGCCACTGTATTTACTGTTGAGACAGGCAGAGTAACGGTGTATAACAGGAAACTAATAGGTGGCTTCTTAGACACTTAGATCAACATCATAACTAACAGCATAAATGTAGAGAACCTTTTCACAATGCTTGTTTTAGTTTCCATTAAGCACTTTATCAAGATTCTGTTGGTAAAGATGCAGCAATGGCACCCCTCCTCTAGATTGATTCATGTGTTAGGAAAAGAAGAACACAGACCACATCTCTGTAATAACTCCGGAGGGTTCATTCATCTCTTGTCATAAAACATGGTTTCTGTGGGCAAAGGAAGTGATAGGAGAAAGAGAGGAGGGCAGGGATTCCCTAATATTCTCTCCTGCCTCGAGCTCCTGGGGACACTTAGGACTGACTTTGCTTGTGGGAGTTTTTAAGTCTTTATTCAAGCACATGTTAAAAAGTTAAAAATAAAAACATGCTTAAAATATCTCAAAGAGAATTCCTAGGATGGTCAGAATTTACAGCTTCGATGTATACTGAACGTTGTGCGTACAAATGATTATGCATATCCATGTGATTACTGTTCTACGGATTGTAAAATATCTTAGATTAAAGGTGGCAGAGAGAAAACCCAGACAGACTGCTTCCAAATCTTCTCCTTTCCCCTCTGCCCCCAGATCCAATAGCTCAGGCTCATCCCCAGCTCTGCAGAACAGCCTTTCCTCCTCTTTGCTCCCATCTCCGTGGATGCCACAGATTTCCTTCTAACCTCCCTGCCCCCATGCATTTCTCTGTCCCAGCTCCCCAAAGCTCAGCAGACACCTTCTGCTAATTCAAGGGCCACTCCAACCAGGGCAACACTTTAGGCTAACAAAGGACCCACACCTCTCTTTCTTTCACCCCAGATCCAGTCCCCAGTCTCATTCCCAGCTCTTGTAGCAGAAAACCTCCAGTGGTCTCCCTTTACTCTTCTGACCCCATCCCCCAGCCAATCACAAAGATCTTTCCCTCCAACCTGCCCTCCAACACCTGCAGGCATTGACTGGGAAACACACAGAAAGCTGAGTAGAGCCAGAGAAACGGTAAACCAACTGAAGATTTTCATCATTCCCTCCTCCATTGTGTCCAATCTACCAATCTCATCCCCAGATCTGCCAGCAGAGACCCTATGGCAGCCTTTCCTGCCCTCTCCCCATCTCCTGTGGATCCAGCAGATCTTCCATTTCTAGCTTCTCCACCCTTGTCATAGTTATCTCAGCCCCCAACCCCAGTAGGCCTTCCCCTGCTAACCCACAGGCCATGCCTGCCAGAAAGCTGGTTGGCTCTCTGAGATCTTTTCTTTCCCCTTTGTCCCCCAGACCCAATACCCCAGGCTCATCCCTTGGCTCTGCAACAGAAATCACCAGCTGCCTTCCTTTCCCATACTCACGTTTTCTGTGGATCCCACAAACCTTCCCCCTTCTGTTCTCCCTTGTCCCTCTTGTTGCTTTGTCCCTGTACCCATACTCCAGCATGTACCACTGATTAACCTACAGACCACTTTTGACAAGAAAGCAAGTAGGCTGTCTATGGACGTTGACAGATCCTTCTGTTCCTCTAGATTTAACTTTCTCCATTCTCATACCCCAGTGCTATACCAGGCCCTCTGGGGTGACCTCTCTTTCCGTCTCCCCCTATTCCAAGGGGAGGGATAACAGATGCTGTTAAGCACCCTGCTCTCCTCCCTCCTGTACAACCCCTTACACACCTATCCCCATTTCTGTCAGCTCCTAACACCCAGAAACACATTTTACCTGTATAGCCCAGAAGGCACAACTACTTTGAAGTCCAAAGAAAATTTCTGGTCAGGCAACACACAGGTATCATACTCTGGTGAAAATCCGGAGAAGGAAACTCTAAACCAAAGAGCAAAAACACAATGGACACAGCGCCTCTAGGTCTGTAATCAATGCAATCCCAATGCCTAAATGCCAGAAAACCACAATGTTTAGATTAGGGAGCGGTGGGCTGTGTCCATTGCAGCCGCTCGCATGGCCTGTGCTATTACTGAAATAATTAACGAAAACTGTTTTCTTTTAAATCACTGCCTGGCCATTATTGGATGAAGCTCTTTACATATCGACCTAACCCATTTCTGATAATCTGTGTAGCACCCCAAGGTGTGCTTACCGGGGGAGATTCTAGCCTGCATCTGCAGGGGACTGGGGAACATCATGGTCGAATCCTCCTGACTCAGCTTCCCTTCTCCCAGAATCCTCTTCTGTTTACTCCACCCACCAAGGGGTTGGCCTATCAATGGGCTCAGGCAGTTTCTTCTTTGCTAACCAATGAAATCAACAGATTGATATAACACTCCCACATCACTTCCCCTTTTTCTGTTTAAACAAAAGAGGAAGGCTTTCATTTTTAACTATAGTAAAATTACATAAGCAAAACAGTTATCAAGTAAGAATTAGAGTTACAATATTTATATCTATTTTATCTTTTATCAACTAAGAAAACTATAACTATCCATTCTTCAACTCCATCAAAGACTCCAGAAGGATATAATACTATTTAAAAAAAACAAAGAAATCCAAATTCTAGAAATGACAGAGACATCTCGCTGCCTGGACAGTCACCCAAAGTTCCTCTGTACCAGTGGGGCATCCATCTTTCGGCCTTCAGGCCCATAGTATCCAGCAGACAGTTCCATGAAGCAGAAATTCCAAAGACAGTTCAGTCATTTTCTGCTGTGTCCTGCAATGTCTCGGAGACCTTTTCATGAATCCAGGAACCACGAAAAAGACCATCTCACCTTTAGGCAAGTTCAGCAGTCCTCTCTCTGTGGGTTTTCGGTGTCCAGTTTATGCATCAGTCCAGGCAAAGAGCGGTTTCTTGCCCAATGGCTATCAAACTCCATAAGGATCCTCTTCGATCGCCCATCTTCCTCTTCGAAGTAGATTGGTGCTGCCAGGAGCAGATGTGTCTCATTGTCAGGCAAAAATCCCTAAGTTATTAAAATATTTAAATGCCATATTCTGCAATCTTTGAGAGATATGAAGGTAAGTATTTCTAACTGAAATATATCTCTATATATCTAGAAAATCTAACATGACTACAAGCTTGACTATTATTTATGATTATTCATCAACAACCTATATTTCCTAATTATACATTACATTTTTAAAATGAACTACATAATCACAATACCTTAATTAAGATCAGAAATACATATAACAAAAAAATTGACCTTAAAATCCATACCAATGCAAAATTATTCATATCTATATCATATCCCCTTTAAATGTAAAGAACATTTTATAAACAATATTTTGGGAACATGGGCGCAGGTTTTTCTCTCTCCAAACTGCTTCCTGCTGAATGGGGGCGTCGTTAATTAGGTCTTTCACGGTATAACCTGGTGATGGTTTCATCTCAGTTGGCAGTTGAAGCGAGAAGCAATTTTCTGAGGGTGTTCACAGCAACCTTTCAGGAGGGCGTGTCTATCATACCATGCATCGGAATAGATGCAATCCATAGGGTCTGGTCCTCTGTGAAAACAAAAAGACCCTCTCCGAAGCACCATATCCTTAGACCCAAATTTTGAATCATACCCTCATGATATCCATTTCTGGTTCCACTTGGCAGCCCAATACTGAAATGACTCTCTGTATTTAGCTCCTTTGACAGTCAAAAATTTTAAAAGAAAACACAATGTACACAATCCAGACTCTCTGTGAATTTTCCATTTTTTACGTGGCTTATTTTCTTTATTTCTTTTTACTCTCTTAACTATCTGTACTCTGTCTCTTTAAAACATCTCTTACCTTTTTAATTTTAAAGGCATTAACTTTATTCTCTATATATATATTTTTTTTTCTCTCTGCCCACTATCATTTATCCAAACATTGTGACTCATTTAGTGGTCTGTCTGAATCTGTTTTATTGTGAATCTGTAATTTTTTTACTATCCAGGAGCATTTCTGTAAAATGTTAAGCACTTCTAAAAAAACTTAAGTTGCACCATGTAGGAATACGGGTACTGCCTGTGTCCTGTAAAGTCTAAACCTTAAGTGCGCTGTTATCACAGTAATTACGGTGGTTCCTGCTTGAGACAAACTCAGTTCATCATGGTTGAGCTTGGAGCGCTCCTGCCTCAGTTTTGCCTGGTGCCCCTGAGCTGCACACAGTTCCAGGCACACAGCAGTCCACATTATCATCAAGCAAGCCGTAGCAGTTACTCCAAATGCTCCATTCAAAAGCTTTGTCTCATTTTCGCTAGAGCCGACAGAGATCACATTGGTTACACAGCCCAGAAAACGGCATTTTAAAACAATGCCAGTTTTTCCCTGCTGGAGTCAGGACAATTTCTTTATGCGGTACGCAACCCCAGAAACAGCAAAAAGCTGTCTTAAATTCTCTTTCTGTCCTTTTTAAGCCCTCTCAGGTTTTACGTGGAGTTTTCCTATTAGCACGTTGGCGCGCCAATCTGTTTGTAATAAGGGGAGCGGCGGGCTGTGTCCTTGTACCCAGCCGCCCTGATGCTGGAGCTACAAGCCCTGAAATAATTACACGCTTGTTTTCTTTTAATCACTGCCTGGCCCATTATTGGCTACCTCTTACCTTAGAATCCTAACCCATTTCTGATAATCTGTGTAGCACCCTACAATGTGCTTACTGGGGAGATTCTAGCCTGCATCCTGCAGGAACTGGGAAACATCTTGGCGACTCCTCCTGACTCAGCTTCCTTCTCCCAGAATCCTCTTCTGTTTACTCCACCCACCTAAGGGTTGACCATCAATGGGCTCAGGCAGTTTCTTTATTTTCAACCAATGAAATCAACAGATTGATATATGACACTCCCACATCACCACAACAAGAGAGAAACGCCACAATCACTAACAGCCAAGGTAATACTTCCTCCTAATAGAGTCCGGCTATCCTGCCACAGTAGTACATGAACGTTTCAACATAACTGAAGCACAAGAGAAATACCTAAAAACTGAAGATGATAGGGATCCTTAAAGAAAAGTTGATAAAATCCCTTAAAGAAATCCAGCAAAACGCAAAAACAGTGTAAAGGAAACCTAGTACAGTGGGAAATCTCTAACCATATACGAAGGTGATCCTAACGAGGTCTCCTAGTAGCAGCTGTGACAGGTTGACGATTGGTCGGTACGATAAATAACCAGACCAGCTCAAGAACAACAGATACAATTTAATAATTGAAAAAAGGGGGAACTCTTTGAGCCACAAGAGTGGAAGATCCGAAATCCAAAATGGTCCAAGGAGGTACCGCGTACAGAGAGCTTACGTGCCTACCTACGCCGTTTTTCTACTTGGGCTATAGGCGGCCACAAGACTCTAACCAGATGTGATTGGCTGAGCTTCCCATCATGTGCCAGAATCCCAACTGGCCATCTTTTGTCACCAAATGAGGCTTGCTGTACCAGGAATGAGTTGGCCCATAATTGAACTGTTGGTCTAGGAGTCCCACAGAAAATCTCCAAACAACCAAGGCTGATGCTAAGGTAATGGGCTGCTCTTCACAAACTAACTGTGGGTTCCTATTTCTAAGAACAACATCCACACAACTCACTGAACGTGGAGAAGTCAAACTGGAGCTTTACACAGAATCTTCAACCCTAATTTCTAGTGTCTTTGTGCAAGAAGGTACTCCACAGGGTACCAGAAGAGAAACATAAACACCAACCCAGCCACAAAAACCTTGACCTGTAATATGTTCTGCCGCAAGATATGCTGGGGCAATGGTGGCAACGGAACTTGTTGGAGTAGCCAACCAATGTCTGGTATTTGACTTAAGGTCCCCCATAACCAATACTGTTTAAGTGACTAAGAACCAGAGAGTGCTCACCTAGAGACCCAGCGAAGCCAACTACTGGCTGCTTTATTCAGTCATCATCAGAAAGACTTGTTCTTGCAACAAATGGGAACAAATACATAGATACATAAACGAGAGAGAGAGAGAGAGAGAGAGAGAGAGAGAGAGAGAGAGAGAGACTGAGAGCTTTAAATAGGATGTCTCCATCAAATCTCTCCCCTTGGAGCTCAGGGAACTCTGCAGAAGAGACAGAAAGAGCCAGAGGGGAGGAGGACACTAGGAGAGCAAGCCCTCTTGGAATCAACTGAGAAAAGGCTCGAGTAAACTCACAGAGACCAGAAGTAGCAAGAACAAAGTCACAGATCACTTTGCCCCAGGTCTTGCGGATTATGTTGTTCAACTTAGCATTTTTATGGACCTCCTGAGTGTTTGAACAAGTGGGTCTCTAATTCTTTGTGCCTCCTCTTGGGACTCTTCTCTCTTTTGGGGTTGCCTTGTCTGTCCTTGATGTGATTATTTTGTTTTATCTTATATTTTTTATCATAATGGTTGTTATGTCCTAGAAATGTGTTCTTTTTTAATGAGAGACAGAAAGAGTGGTTGGGTGGATGAAGAAGGGAAATACTTGGAGGATTGGAGAGACAGGAAATTGTAATTAAGATATTTTGCTGGCAAGAAAATAAATCTTTTATTTCTCATAAAATGAAAAAATAATTTTAAAAGCATCAGCGGCAAAATTTAATATATTTGTTTTACATGATAAGCACATGTCATTGATTTAGTAAGCTTGGTAAGCAAGATTGCTTATGGCCTTATGAATTACTTAAGAGGGTTTGGTTCTAATTTTTTGCTTAGGGAGGGTCATGCCTTATGCATCCCTTGGCTGTCCTTTATCTCAACCATGTAACAGTGATGCCCTTGGAACTTCTCATCTTCCTGCTTCCACTTGCTAAGTGCTGTAATCATAGTTGTGCCATCATACCATTATTACATGAAGTAGCTCAAGTGCGTTAGATAGAGAAGTGAAAAATTAGATTTTATTCTAAAACTCTAGTGTGTTTTTTTTGTGTAGAATGTAGACTGGGGGAAGATAATATGGAAATCTTGGGAATTTATCTGTAAGATGATGGTAGTTTGATCTTAGGGGTGAAAAAGAGTGAAGTTATTGAGAAGGAAACAGATGAGAAGATGTGGTTAAGAGGTCAAATTGCAAAAAAAAACGTCAGTGGACTCGATCAAGTGTGGAAATAAATATGCAGAAAGGTGCCAAGATCTAGGTTTCGGGGATAAACATTAGATGAAAAAATACTAAACTGTGTAGGAGGGTAGTTGAGATATAGGTGAATGTTTAAGAAGAAACAACTTCATCTCAGAATACATTATAGTTAAGTACCGAAAAAATGGCTGCAAAATAGTAGTGGGAATAATGGACGAAGACAAAGATAAATCTAGCGTGGAAATGGTAGAGAGAAAAAGAAGGAGGCAGACGGAGAGACAGAGAGATAGAAACACACACATGACTCATGTGTGTATGTGTGAGAGAGAAAGAGAGAGACAGAGACAGAGAGGAGAGAACACAAAAGAAGGCTAAAGACAAACCTTAAACAACCTCAAATTAAAGACAGATTTTGTGCATGAAGTTTCCAAGTGAGTCTGTTTGGAACAACAGTTGGAAAATGTGTAATTGGAAAAGCCAAGAGAGTATTCCCAGTAGGAAAATTTTGATAAAGAAACACCTGATAGGAGGATTGGAAAATGGACATCGGATTTAGTAATAAGGATGGAAAAGCTAGACATTTACAGCCTGTTAGCAAGAACAGATTTTTAGATAAGTCATGAAAACAGAAGCCAGAATGAAGCCACCTGGCTGTAGCCTAAGCTATTGAGTGATGAGAATGGGGGTAATAAGAACTGCATAGGTGGGAGAGGTGGTCAAGAGGAAAAACTAAACACAAGGAAAATAATTTGACAAGATTGAATGGGAAGTTAAAAAATGGGAAGATGCCAGGCTCCGGTTTCCTGGAATAAAATCGGCTGGATACTATGAAACAGTGGGACGTAGTATCCGTGATGCAGGTTGCTGTGGCAGAAATGAATGCTGACTGGAAAGACATGTTTGGAATAAAAATTGTTAAGATACGGAAAGAGAGCAAGGTTCGGTCTGAAGAGGCAAGAAACTTGGGGAAGGTCTGCTGTTACACTGATTTTTAAAATAAGGAAGCAAGACTTTTGTAAATACACGTAACAAGTGTCGAGGGGAAGTGATATTTTGAAGGCATTACCACATTGTGAGAAACCACAGAAATAGCTGGCAGGGAGACGGATGCCAGAATGACAGTAAGAAAACACACCCCCTAACAGTGACAGAAGAGGAATTAGAGACAACACAATAACAGCAAAGTGACCTTGGAGATGTGCCAGGGCAAGGATACAGATGCTAGAGTAGCCCAACAACAGCAGCACAACGAACAACAACATGGCCCACAAGGTGCCAGTCTGTGCTATTTCTTTATTTATATCAGTTTAACTTTGACAGAGCGCCTGAGTGGAGGCTCCATGAGGCCTGAGCTCTTTTGTGTTTTGTTCCTTGTTGTAACCCCAGTGCCTATACCTGTGCGCAGAAGCCTTCAAAAAATATTTTGCAATCAGCTGTAAAGAAATTAGCTATGGTGTTAGCAATTTATTATGGGAGTGAACTGAGAACTAGTGAGGGTCGGTAAGTCCCTATCATGAAGGCAGCAGAGTGAGGGCATCCAGATTTCTAGTGTGATCAAGATTATTGATTAGCAAGGCAAGCTGGCTCACCTTTGACATCATATGAGATGAAACAGACGATTTTAAAGAAATTTGTATGGCCAACATCTTATACTCTCATGGTGCTAAGGGATTCTGATCTATAAACTTCAAGCTTTCAAAGTTTAGAGAGAGTGCGTTGCCTGCTGTACTTTGGTTTGATTAACAATGGAAAAAAGTCAATGGCAAGCTTTCATAGGTCTGAACTTCAGAAAGCAACAAAAAAAAAAAAAAAAACACCGGTCTAGTTTCTTTTTCCTCCTAATAGTAGCATCAAGAATCGGCCAGTCTCGTTCATCATCATGTATGCTCTTGTTCTCTTTGCGCTTGGGATGACATTGGTGGTGGTGGTGGTTCAGTGTAAGACACTTCAAACTTCTGTCGGTAATGACCATTAATGTTCTTGGGTTTTTGTATATTTCTACCTCTAGATTCCCTTGACTAGATCCTCGTTTCCTTTTAGCTTTTTAGAGAAAGCAAGTACCTTCTCTGAAATTGTGGGAAGACGGTAGATCTCTAGACAGCCAGGGGTTGTGCCACACTGATACTCTCTGAGCACTCCGTTGCCTAAACCTGAGTGTGGAACAGAAGTTGCTTTTGGTGAATGCAAATGGTCACTTCAGGCAGACAAGAAATAAAAAGAAATAATTTCCAAATTCAAAGACTCAAGCCTGAAAAGAAGAAATCCTAACAAAACAAGGAGGTGCTTTCTCTGGACATGGAGTTTTGTTCAACAAGAAAGTCAGAATTAGGAATGTTATTTTTGCATTTTATATTTGGTTGAAGTTCTAGAGTAAACGATTCTCACTCTCATTCTCATATGTGAATTCTACTCTCAAGATAATCTTGCTCATCTCACTTAAGAAACACTAGAGAACTTGTCCAGGTGTTGACTAGAAGTTGTTAGCAGGGCATGACCCAAGAAAGTAGAATTTGACATCAAGGATACGTCAAGAAGCGTTATAACGAGCACTGTCACAAAACTGGGTGGCATGACAAGTCTTGTTCTGACCAAAGTGTGGGAGTGTAGTTATTTTAGACTGTCTTAATTCTCTGCACTTTGAGGTTCTGAAAGGGCTCAAACTTATAAGCTTAACTTTGTGCTCCCAGAATCCTGTGTGATAACACGCCATGCCTCCCACTCTCCTATATTGTCCTTGTTATGTTCTCCCAATAAATTTGGTGATATAATTCATAGTAGAATTTGCTGGTAGACATATAGGGCTACTTAAAAAAATACATTGTATTTTCCTACTTACTAGCTAAGAATTTCTAAGTTTTATATGTGTGTGCCTTACCAAGTTTTGGAAAGAGAAAATGACAGTCTGTTCTCCCAAAAGCGATTTCGTTAGGTAACTGTGCAGCCTTTGCTTGGCTTTCTGTGGTGTAACCCCATGGCAGTTCTTCCCACGTGGGAATGAACTCATAGTTCCTCTGCAAAGGAAGAGAGGAATTCAGTGTTCTATATCAGCTCTTGTATGTTTTCTTGTTTTTTGTTTTTTTTTTGTTTGTTTGTTTGTTTTTTTCGAGACAGGGTTTCTCTGTAGCTTTGGTCCTGTCCAGGAACATGCTAGCTCTTGAGTCCAGGCTGGCCTTGAACTCCCAGAGATCCGCCTGCCTCTGCCTCCCGAGTGCTGGGATTAACGTGCGCCACCACCGCCCGGCTGTATGTTTTCTTATAATAAGTGAGTCAACTTTTCTGAGTCCGCATTACATTGTAACATGAACACTTTTGCACAAAAATGGAATGTATTTGAATTCAAAGGTTTTATTGCCTTGTAGGGCTCTAAGAACTTAATTTTAATCCCAAGATATAATACTGAGCTAGATAGTCTATGTCTTCATGGTATACACATATACCACACTAAACCATAGATGAGAAATAACTAATCGTAATTTAGCAAATTTGAAATTAATATCAATGACAATATAAGCTCCAAGATCTTTTTGCCATCGAATTTATTAAATTTTTTAAATTAAAAATATTTGCATTTCTTTGATGGATAATGATTATTTGATTTTTATCACTTCTATGGCTTTAAAGTTAGTTTTCACTACTTAAAACAACAATACCCTGTTGATATTGACTTAGTCTTCAAGATCCAGATTGGCATTATCATCCAGGAAATCTCTGAACTTATGGGTTTTATAGAAAAAATCTTCCTTAAGTATTCCTGGCACTCAAATGCATCCTGCAATCATATCTTGATTCTGTTTGTTTGCCAATACCACTCTTAAGATTTGAACGCATTAAGTGAAAGAACCTCATCTTGCTTTTTCGACCCTGAACACAGTCTTATGTTTGGCAACTCTTCATAAATTTGATAATATTTTTGGAACATCAACTTAACGCAATGCCTCCTAGGTGCCAGATGATGTGATTTATTTTTGTCAGCTTTTTAAAATTTCACAATCACCTTGTACTATGTTTGTGCATTTGCTATCTCCCTCTAGAGATAGGAGAAACCAGCGCTCACAGGAGCTTGGCAATTTTCTCTAGGAAATACAGATAGGAAAGACAAAAACTAAGGTCAAAGCTGATTCTACATGGTTTTCTTTTTTTTCCTACCATACCATGAATATTCCAGATTTAACTGCACATATAGGTGCTAGCATTGCAAAGTGATACCTTTTCTAAGAAGTGCAGTTCTTAGGATTAAAATGCTTTCCTGGGGAAATATGCTGCTTATTTTTGAGGGGTTTGGCACCATAGGTGGAAAGACAACTTATACTTATTTAAATCCAATGGATGTATATGCACAGACTCCTCTGTTGAGGATGGTCAGGGCATGCCTAATCTGCTCTGCATCCCTCCCTAGGTCACACGTGTTCATACATGTATGTATGCACGTGACATATATATATGTGTGTGTGTGTGTGTGTGTGTGTGTGTACCTTCACCAAGGCAATTCTGTGCATCAGATCACCTAGAAAACTAAGAAGAAGCAGACAAATACTAGGAGAGTTCTTATCTAAGACCTTGGAAATCTTAAGATAATTCTAAAAGCAAGATTGTTTCCACAGTTTTCAGGTGTATAGTTACTGTGACTTTAAGAGGCAATGTTAGCCCTTACAAGATGTTTGCAGGTAACTAGAGTACATGTCTGTTGACCGGACTTTAAAAGCAAAAACAAAACAATCTTTGTTTAAAGGAAGTCTCAAGTTCCCAGTTGACTAGATTTAATGAGAGTCAGTTAAGATACTGGAAGCTCAGCTTCCCTTGAGGCAAAGACGTGCTCCTAGAACACAGCTCACACAGGAGTTAGGGCTAGGCTTTGAGGGTAGGGTGTTAGGGAGTTATGGGATCATGAGTTTGGGTTGCGGCCGTGCGAGAGGGGAAGGGTTAGAGGGTTAGAGGATCAGCCAGGTTAGGGTCAATGCCAGTGATTTCAAAGATTCCCAAGCACACGGGTAATTTGACAATTATTGGTTCTTTTTCATCTAGGAGAAAGGGTATTTCATAGAAAATGTTGATATTTCTCGGGGGAAGTGCCACAGCATTTGTGAAACAGAAGAAAATCTTTTACATTGTACAATGTAGAACAAGGAAAAGCAACAAGGCTGATGTGGGAAGTGGGTAGGGGGGAAGATTCTCAAACTTATGACGTTTAGAAATAAGAGCATCAGGACAGCAAACCATAATGAAAGAGACAAAAGATTCCTACAAGTTTTTTTACCAGACCTTCCTTATTCACCCAGCATCCAGCCAGAGAAGCATTCTGTTGTCTGCAGCCTTAAACTGTGGGTTGCTATATATTCCTATGAGATATGGGGCTCTAATCATGGATTTCTATGTATTCCTATGAGATGTCAGGCTCCAATCATGGAATTCTATGTATCCCTATGAGATGTGGGGCTCCAATCATGGAATTCCTATGATCCCCTATGAGGTGTGAGGCTCCAACTGTGGCATTCTATGTAATTCTTGGAGATGTAAGGAGCCCAATCTGGAAAAGTTTATAAGTTTACAATGTATGTGCACACAAACACACAAGGATAAATACATAACACACAATGCACACACACACACACACACACAGAGAGAGAGAGAGCGAGAGAGAGAGAGAGAGAGAGAGAGAGAGAGAGAGAGAGAGAGAGAAACTCAGTCAATAGCTCATAGACCAGTGATGCAGGATTTCCCTCTGAATGCCAGCGAATATGTTTTTATTCCCACTGGTTAATAAAGAAGCTGCTTTGGCCTATGGCAGGGCAGAATGAGCTAGGCAGGAAAACTTAAATGGAATGGGGAGAAAGAAGGCAGAATCTGACAAACGTCATACAACTGCTGAAAGAGAAAGATGCACAAAACCTACTGCTTTGTAGTTAAGAGTCTCGGTGGTGATACATAGATTAATATAAATGGGGTAATTTAAAAAAAGAGCTAGCTAGCAATGTGCTTGAGCCAAACAGTATTGTTATTAATATATTTTCTGTGTGATATTATTCAGGTCTGGGAGACCAGGAAACAAAAAAACAGTCTCCATTCACAGATCAGCATTTATAGCAAGTGTAGATTTTAAGAAAGATGTAGAAAAGACAAGAAGGATAAAATGACCTTGATAACCCTAGTGAAATTTCAACTGTGTTACTAGACCTTCATGTGAAGACTCAAATAATTGATTTCCAATGTCTGGCTGTCCATTAGATATATCTTTCTCTCTTTTCTTTTGCCTTCTTTCTCTCTTTGCTTGGTTTTCTTTCCTTCATTTTTCTGCTCTTCCACTAATATTTTCTTATTTTTTGTTTTTTTCTTTATTCATTGCATATTAAATATTTGTACTGAACTAAGAAAATTGTTGCCTCTAAAGATGAAAAAAACAGAAACCGGAGTTTGGAGTGTGTGTAGGAGGAAGTAGTGACATAAAATCAATCCCATAAATCAATGGATGTGAATGGTGCGCATCACACCAAGGAGAAGAGCTAAGCTTTCATGAGGAAATAACCTCAGAGGAATGAGAAGGATTGAAGGATAAAGAGGAAGGGGAAGCCCTTACTGACAGAGGAATTTGCTTTTAAAAAGACTCTGCCATCTGGGAAGTGACCACCACCCTGTTGAGGTCGAAGAAGAGGAATGGGTGGCAGTAGAAAGTCCCCACTCAGAAGGATCTTGAAGACAAATATGTGAGGATCTGGCTGGCCAGGTTCTGGATAGATTCACACCTCCAACCACAGACAAACAGTAGACATGCTGAAATATTCTAAACCTAGGATATCAGTGATGTGGGCTGATCTGACATTTTGCAGATGTATCTGTAACATTGGAGTATCGTAGCCTCGATACCTACATTTTAATTTGTTGTCATTTACATCTTCACCGTATTATCCCGGCGTGAGAAGTAAGAGCAGCCCTGGTGTTTGCATTCTTATTGTCATGACTGTTGATAGAAGGAGGCCCCCCGAGGAGGAACTGTACTTCTTCGTTTCAGTAGGTTTGTTTCATTACCCACTTTTCCTGCATGAGATATTACAACCCGTGAAATCACATCATAGCTACTAAACAAAGCCTACAGATAAAATCATTTGATGTTTCCTGGACTATAAGTCCCTCACATTCTGGAAACTTTCAATCTGGAAACAGCTTCTCAGTCCTCCTGAGCTCTCGTTTGCTTCAGTTACACTGAAGGTATTGTCAGGTGTTTCTGCCTCATTAAATGCACGTATCTCGAAGATGTAACATCAAAATGAAAACTGAAAGGGGAGTTCATTGGAATTAGCAAATGAATAAAAGTAAAAAGAGTTAGAGTTTTGGCAATTAAACACCTACCTGAGACCACATGGACTTCTTTTCTTGGCAAACATGACCTCTCTAAGAATTTTCCTGAATAATTTAACCCCTTCCACCTACACTCTTTATCAGCCCTGATAAGGTAACAACTTCCCTGTGTTTCTTTATGTAGGAGGTTTTGTCAAGCTGGTCACACTTCCTCCTGCCCTTCTCTTGCCCTAAGTCATAGCAACGTAATATTAAAAAACGTAAGTGAGTGTTTCAGTCATAGTACTAGGTGAATCAATTATACCGTGCCCTGCAAGACTGAGAGAGCATCCTAAAGAGCATGGAAGGAGACTGTAAGAACCGGAGGAGTCAGGAGTACTAGGACACACCACCCTCCAAAGACCACATGGCATTTCCTATCAGGAACACTCATGATCGTGGTTACCCACACAGAGCCTTACAAGACTGAGCCATTTGACATTCCATCATGGATGAGGCATGATGCCCAGGAGCTCCTACCCTTTCCTGAGGGGCAATTGAAGATCTCTGTCTATACAGGGAGAGGAGTTGTCAGCTTCGTCACTGGTGCAGCCACTATTGGTGAGCTCCAACAGTATTCAAACTTTAGCAGAAACACCTATGCAAGATGATGCAAGCAGCCTCAATTAAACTTGGTGGGTCTAAACAAAGACACAAATGTAAGAGGGAAACTAGTTAGAAAGAAAGAGGCTTTAGGGAGAGGAAGAAGGTAGAAAAGGGTAATGGTAGTAAATATAATCATTGAACATATATGTACACACACACACACATATATCCATTTATACTAATGCACATCCTGAATCATGAGAGTATCTTTTTGTCATTATTTTTGTTTTCTTGTTCTTGTTCTTTGAAGTTTTTTCTCTCTCTCTCTCTCTCTCTCTCTCTCTCTCTCTCTCTCTCTCTCTGTCTTCTCTCCCTCTGTCTTTCTCTCTCTCCCTCTCTCACACACATATTCACAAGCACACACATTCATATATTGCATTCTAGTTATTATCACCTCCCCTTACCAGTCTTCCTCCTGTTCTCCCTTACAAGGTCCTTTTAATATATATTATATTCATATGTTAAATATAAATGTATTAATTTGATTAAAAAATATAATATATGCATATATGTGGGAATATGTATTAATAAAAAGTTTTAAAAAATCATTTAACATTGTGAGGTTTTTTTTTTTAGAATTTATTACAAACACTGAATACTTCCTGGTGAATTTTTCCTAGAATTCTACCGTCTGTTTTGCACCCCCTTTTAACTCTGCCTACTTCCCCAGCAGAATTTCACTGAGGACATTATCTTCATCAACCTGCCTTCTATACTTCTGATGGGAATGATCATTTTGGCACCTTCTCTCTGTCAAGAGTACTGAAGATAAGAAAGTAGCTCTAAGTTTTCCAGTAGCCTGATTGACTGTATTTTTATGGTCTCAAAGTAAGGTGGTTGGTACAGAAAAAATGCCGTATCACAAAAAGTGGTGAGACCCCAAAAGGGGGAATTCTCTATACATTTTTGTCATTGATCCAAGTCTTTGAAACTCCCAGATGATAAATGGGCACCATAGAAACATATATGGGACTCAATCATTTTATTTTTCGCTTAAATTGTTCTTATTTTCTTTTTGTACTGACTTAATTTTTAAAAAATCTTTTCTCATACATTACATCCATACTGCAGCCTCCTCTCCTTTTTCTTTTCTCAGGCGCCCCCCCCCCCGCCACACACACTCCTCTCCTCTTTCCCAGACTCACTACCCTTCTGTTTCCTTTGAGGGCTTGTGCTCAACCATATTAAATTTGAGAGCTGATAATAAACCTTTTCATGGACAAACAGATGGTTTTGGTTAAACTGAAGGGTCACAAAACAGAAACTAAACAAAAAGCCATGAATGTGGGAAAGGAACTTGGAGAGGGTGAGGAGAATGGGAGGGAGATATGAGGAGTGAGGACAACCAGGATGCAATATGTACCAGTATATAATGAACTGGCAAAGGACAAATTTAACAACAATAAAAAAGATAATCTCATGATTTAGAATGTGCACATACATGTACAAACACATGTGCCATTTATCAGATGGTGACTAAGGCATTTTAACAAGAATGCAGTCTTAGCATCCAATCTCTTCATCCGAAAGTGTCACATATGAGGTAACATTTTAACATAGATGGAGAATGAACAGGTTTGGAAATGGTTTAGAGAGTACGTATATCCTCATGAAGACATAGAAAGACTTTAAAATAATACATAAAGGAAAGACAGAACACAGGACTGAAAAGTGAGTAGCAAAGGGAACGGCAAGCAAAGACTAGAATAATGTTAAAAAGGAAGTGAAAGAAGAAAAACATACAGAAAGTACAGTTTTCAGGCAGTTAAAACTGTGAGGTCTTGGGACCATAGCAGACCACACAGTTTGGGTAAGGAATAGACACAAGGAGTATTCCACACTCACTAATGCCTTATTGTCTCTAATCTCCTTATACATATGAGTTTTTTAGTCTTTCCAAGAATGAGATAAAGCATGAATAAGTAACTAGAAACAAAAGAGATACAACAAACAGTGTCAATTACATTAGAAAAGAAGGAAGTGAATAAACCCCCAAAAGGTTATAGAAATAGAGGGACATGAGGAGAGGTATTGGAGTAGACTCCCTCCTGTGGTACAATAAATTTGAGGTTTTGGCCCATGTGTTGGAAGGCAAGATTCAATATTGCCATATTACATAAATAAAAGAATTAACATCTCCATATAGGTTTTTTTTTTTGGGAGGGGCAGAGTTTCTCTATGCAGCCTTAGCTGTCCTGGAACTAGCTCTTATAGACCAGGCTGTGCTTAAACTCACAGAGATCTGCTAATTCTGTCTCTGAGTGCTGGGATTAAAGGAGTGTGCCCACACTGCCTGGCTTAAGTATGGTGATTTTTATTGTGACCCTTAACTTTGTTGAATTACAAAATATCCATATATGCTATAAAGGTAAAATAATTGATGTTATTTTATTTCAGTTACCCAATAAGAAACAAGGGAATAGCCGGGCGGTGGTGGCGCCACGCCTTTAATCCCAGCACTCGGGAGGCAGAAGCAGGCGGATCTCTGGCAGAGTTGAGAACAGCCTGGTCTACAAGAGCTAGTTCAGGACAGGCTCCAAAACCACAGAGAAACCCTGTCTCGAAAAACCAAAAAAAAAAACAAAACAAAAAAAAAAAAGAAGCCAAGGAATAAAGAGAAAAGAGGAAGAGAGTGATGACAAACAGGGGAGAGAGAACTCTTATAATTGTATTGTTTGTTTATATAGTGCTTTGAAGTTTGTAACTGAATTCTGACTTAACTATTACACTTGAACTTCAAAAAGCCCTTATAACTTAGGTAAGGTACAAACCTGATCATTTTACAGACAACTGATGATGTGGGGTTTATATGCTGTGAATACCATTAGTTAATAAAACTGCTTTGGCCGATAGCCAGGAAGAACTTAGCTAGGCTGGGAAAACTAAACTAAATGCTGGGAGAAAAAAAAAAGGCAATGTCAGAGAGAAGCCATACAGCCCCACTGGAGACAGACAACTGGAACTTTACCTGGTAAGCCACAGCCTCGTGGTGACACACAGATTAATAGAAACAAAAATAGAATGTAAGACTTAGCCAATAAGAAGCTAGAGGTATTGGGCCAAGCTTAGTGATTTAATTAATACAATTTCTGTGTGGTTATTTCTGGCTTAGCAGCGGGAACAAACATGTGATCTCATACAACAAACTCAGTCTGAAATAGTGACATTTTCAATAAGTAATGGATACTGTACCAAAATGCAAATCTGTCTCCCAATCAGTTTCATTTCCTTCTCTATGAAGGAAGACATAAAAATTTTTATACTTGTTAGATTGCCTTAGAATTACATGAAAGACTTTCCCTGCAATTTATTTAGCTATACTTAGCATATAATAATAATGCTCACATAGGATATTTAATATGACAATTTGATTAATATTGTGAAGTGATCATCATAGCAAAGCTAACTAACTCTTCCATCATTTTATGTAATTTTAGTTTTTTGTGATGTGAGCAATAAGAGACATACTTTTTTAGTAAACTTTAAATACACAATGTATTATTTACTGTTTCATTACCATGCTATAGGTGAGATCACCAAGACATAGTCACCGCATAAGAAAAGATTTGAACTTTCTGACCAATGCCATTCCTTTCTGTGTACCTTCAATCTTATCCCTGGCAACTACTATTCTATATTCTGTTTCTGGATTTGCTTCCTTGAATCTGTCATATATAAGTAAGAAACTGTTGTCGTTTTGATATGTGGCTTTGGTGACTTAGCACAGTGCCTAGTTCATCTATACTGCTCAACATCAATACAATATAATGTTTAATTTCTGCCATTGACATTTTCAATATAAAACATTCATGCCTTTAGTAATGCTATTGTAAGGGGAATTATTTTCTTAAGTTTTTGTTTTTTTGTGGGGGAGGGAAAATTGTTCATCAAATTCCTAAACCCAATTATTTTCACATTTAAATTGTCAAAGATTGTATTCTTACAAATTGAATAATAAATGACAGATAATAAAAAGGAACACTTCCCAATTTACATTGTGATACCATAATTAACTGAATATCAAAAGCTAACTAAAGTACTATTATTAAAATTATACACCAACATCCTTTCATGTGTATTAAAATGCTTAAAATAGAAGAAATTCAGCAGTATTATGGTGATCAAAGGAGATTTTATTACAGGGATACTTAAGATTTACTTTTTAGAAATCGTTGACTAGAATTCATTATATCAATAAGATAAAGAACAGAAATATATAGCTGATCAACAGACAATGGAGATGGAAACAAAGAAATACTCATTTACTATATGCCAGCAAATTAGAATCAGAGATATTTTCCCACCTGAAAAAGGGCCATTTGTAAACTCTGCAGCTAATACCATACTCAGTGGTGAAGTAACAACCACTTTTACCTCTCTCTACTGCTTTGGAATTCCTCTTCACTGCACTGATTCAGCGGTGGGGGGGTAAGTGAGACACAGAAACAAATAAATCCTGCTTTCATTTGTACATCAAACCATTGTTAATTAGAAAACTGTAGGAAATGTACCAAAATTTCTATGAAAATTAGCATGTCTGATTTGCAGAAAAAAAGA
Source organism: Microtus obscurus (assembly GCA_963919715.1). Taxonomy (NCBI): domain Eukaryota; kingdom Metazoa; phylum Chordata; class Mammalia; order Rodentia; family Cricetidae; genus Microtus; species Microtus obscurus. The sequence continues at coordinate 22,915 of CAWTZC010002235.1, forward strand.
AGGTGATGTGAGATGAAATTTGAAAAGCAATTATATTTTATACAAGTGGAAGAAAACAATTTTAAAGTTAAGTCAAATGATTTTGTTATTTTACCAACAGAACACACATAATAACGAATACCTTCTAACAAGTTTAACCAAACGTCCTGAAATGAGAGGAATGTTGTAATGAGACAGCTCGTGTGTCCTTGGGGACAAAGAAGACTTAAATAAAGACAGATACTAAGTTCATCAACTACAAACAATCCATGTAGCCTTTATAAACATATAATCATTCTATTTTTGAGATTCTAGTATATTGACATCATTTCCCCTTCTTCTCCCTCCCCACCCTCTTATATATCCATACTTGCTCTTTTCAAATCTATGGTATGCTTTTTGTTAATTGTTGTTGCATATCTATATATCTACATTAATATATATATATATATTTAAACACATATTTATGATTTCAGCCCATGTCTATTTTAAATAGTATCCCAATTTAGTGATAAAATTTTCAAACTGATCCAAGGGTTTTATGCAAGTGCAAACAATCTGGAATATCTTAAGCATAACTGAAAAGGATAGAAGACTAAGGAACTCTTAAACTATCTGACTTTAAAACTTATGTATTATTCATGAAATCAAGTCACCATGAGCATAAAAATCTACAATCGGTTTTATATAGTGATATAACCCAAGGAATAGAACCTCACTTACATAGTCACTTGATTTTGAAAGTTGCCAAAGAAATCCAATAGGGAAAATATACTTTCCTACAAACGGTGCTGAAGTAAGAAACAGCCATACTCAAACCAAGAATAATACTCCTCCTCCATGCTATGCAAAGTTAAGAAGAGATATATTATAGATCCATATGTAAAAAGTCGTTAAATGCATGAGGTTCTTCACACAGCACAAAGGAGAATTCCTTTCAGGCCTGAGAATTGCAAAGAGTCTTATTGCTTGATCAGGGAAGAAATAATCACAAAATAAAATACCTAAAACACCTTAGCAAAACAATAAAAGAGACAACTTATATGACACATTCCTTTAACCTCCAGAACTAGTGAAGCAGAGGCAAACTCATATTTGTGAGTCTTGTCTACTTGATAATGAAGTTCTGGGCCAGTTGGAGATATAATGCAGACCCTGTTTCCATTGAAAGGAAGGAAGGAAGGAAGGAAGGAAGGAAGGAAGGAAGGAGAAAGGAAGGAAGGAAGGAAGGGAGGGAGGGAGGGAGAAAGGGAGAGGAGGGAGGGGGGAGGGAGGGAGGGAGGAAGAAAGGGAGGAAGGGAAGAAAGAAGGAAGGTAGGAAAAGAAAAATGATTCCTCTATGATTATGGCAGGTTAGAAAAACAATAACAAAATTCTATTTAACAATTTGAAGGAATTCAAAGTATACACAGAAATTCATAGAACTTCAAGGAAATAAATGGTTGTCTAAACCAGTTGGAGGAAAACCTGAAAGTACATTTCATAAAATAATATATATGTATAATGTCTATAATCATATCAAAATGTGTTCAACAGCAGTCATCATTAAATTCAAATTAAAATAATATTAAGATACCCCTGCATGTTCACTAGGCAGGCTAAAATGGAAAAGACTGGAAATAACACAACACAGGGTGAGGGTGCAAACAAATGGAAATATCAGGTGATGCTGGAAGGGGGTCTCGGGAAAACTTCTCATCCCCTTCAGAAGACAGACTACATGTTTCTTTACAAAACTTAACTTCTTAACTCCTATCTTTTTTTTTTTTTTTTTTTTTTTTGGTTTTCGAGACAGGGTTTCTCTGCTTAGCTTTGGTGCCTGCCATCTTGGAACTAGGTCTTGTAGACCAGGCTGGCCTCGAACTCAGAGATCCGCCTGCCTCTTGCTCCCGAGTGCTGGGATCACAGGCACCACCACCGCCGGCCTTAGGCCTTAACTCCTATCTTTTTGCCTTTTGTTGGTTGGTTGGTTTTGGAGACAAGGTCTTGCTGTAGCTCAAGTTGGCCTTGAACTCATGCTGATCCTCCTACTTCATGGTCCTGTGGGGATGGAATGACAGGAGTGTGCTGCAAGTAGCTGTCCTGCATTTTAACTTTACTGTGAGAAATCATTCCGTTTCCCAAAACATTTATTTCTTGTGTTCATCTTCATGGGTTTTGTCATAGGCACATGCCAGAGATAAGACCACCCCAATGACAAAGTACCAAACAGCACACCCCCACCAATAATAAAACTCCTAGTGTGCTCTTTAGGATTCTGTGGATTTTCTGAAAAGTTCAGAAAGCACTCTTGAAAATGTATTGTTGTGGTGGTTTTTAAATGACTATAAACCCTTTGGATAATTCTAGCACCATGCCATTCAGTAACGCTCTGAAACTTATTCTACCCATCTAGAGCCATGTGTTTTTACAACCAGGACAAAATAATCCCCATTGCAGGTGTACTGGCACATTCCTGTAATTCTGGCTCTCTAAAGACGAACCTGAAAGTTTACGACAAACTGAAAGCCGGCAACCTCCCAAAACATGAAGTTCTAGGCCAGCTAGCACTACATAAAAGCCAGCAGAAAAAAAAAAACCCCCAGCCAACAGACCAGATGAAACCAATTTCCCACTTTTTTTCTCTCCCGACCCTTCCCACCAGTCTTTCAGATCTCCGTTGACAATTTTGGACACCTGGCATAGGTAAATCAAGCATCTCAGTCTTCCTTTGGTAGCGTCTTTCTCTTAGCAAAATGTCTTGGTTTTTCATCCAGGTTACTGAAAATGTTAGCATGTTTTTGCATCTGCCGGGTAAAGGAGCAGGAAAGATTGCTGTGTTATTGTTCATGTTGCTATGAAAATCAAGATATATCTACTCTGCAACTCAGAAATTCTACTTCTACAAATTTACACTTCATGGAGAATGATGTTAAAAAACCTCAAACCTTGTGCACGAACATCAATAGCAGCTCTGTTTACATTAGCCCGAAATGGGGGCCTTAAAAATGCCTACCACCCGGAAACACGAATATTTGTCAAAAATTATTCCAAAGCGAAAATTTGCCTACTTGTAATTTAATAACCAAACTGACTAAGATGCCATTTTGTATAAAATGTTAAAACTGGAAAATCTAATCTAGGGTAGAAAGAAACATCAGTGCAGTATTGCCTGTGTTGATCAGATTGAAGGAACAGATTGGCAAGGGGACTAGGGAGAAAGTTTCTGCGTGGTGGTAATGTTCTATATATCCTAATGAAGGTCTGGAGAGTACACATACTTTAATTTATCAAAGATCATGGCTATACATACTAAATCTCTACATTTCATGGAATGCAACTTTTGTAAAATGAAACAACTATGAAGAAAATACTGAACTTTTGTTAATTATGCTTGTACTATTTAGAGTACTGCAGCAATTTTTAGCATCTTTGAAAAATAAGACAGATAAAGAATAAATGTTTGTGGGAGGACTCAGACCTTGTCTGCATCATCTGGAAATTCTCCTGGCACTGGCTGAACCCTGGCCTGTCATAAGCTGCCATACCTGACTGCGTTTCTGGTGCTTCATGGGAGTGATCTTCCCACATTTCAAAATTACTCAGTCTGTTGGGTCAGGTGCAACCTGCAACTTCCACTTTATGCTTTATTTATTTTTATTGATTCTTTGGGAATTCGATGCAAATCACTCTCATTTCCCAGTCCTTCCATGTCTGCTCCTTCATGGTGATCCTCCCCAAAATTTAAAAAGTCCAATTTGCAGAACAGTCGTTCCGCTTCCACACCCTTACCAGTAGCTGTCAACTGTAGGCGCTAACCTCAACATCCTTACCACACTTCCTGAGAGTTCTCTTCAATAAGTTTCTTTTTAGGCTGTTAACTTTTTTTTGAAGGGGGATTTGGGGCACAGGCTTTCATATAATCCTTCCACGTCCTTCCCTCTCTACTATGTGTCTGCTGTGATATTGTTACTGATGTGGCATCCCTTGCATCTTACTGTCAGTGGGAGCACGGGTCATGGGCCAGAAAATATGATCATGTCTTCTGGCAACAGGACTGCAGTAGGATCACCATTTAGACAAGGCCTTCAGAGGCACCTGGGACCCAGGACATCAACTTGAGCAATGGGTTGTAGCTCAGACCACTCATGTCAATGAGTGTCCAGAGGCAACAGAGTCTGTGGGCATCCTTCAGGTTGCAGCACAGATCATGGGCATCTGCATGGCCTTCAGTGATATGACAGGCCTGACATCAACACAGCCATCAGAACCCTGTGAAAAATACATTTATATTTTTTGTAAATCACCCAGCAATAGGAAAGGACTGGAGACAATGACATTCAATGCAGATCTTCTCCATTGGATTGTGATTTTAAATCTTGCCTGTCCTCAGAATAGCTTTGTAAAAAATGTACTCAAGAAGTTGAACACCCAGCAATACCACTCTTGGGATTATACCCCAAAGATGTTCAATCATACTACAGGACATCTGTTCATTATATCCATAACAGCATTATTTGTAATAGCCAGAAACTGGAAACATCC
>CAWTZC010002241.1:0-23522 GCA_963919715.1 Microtus obscurus
TGGTTATTCCTATTTTGCTGGTGTTTACGCCCTTCACTTGTGTAAAATACAAAACATTAAAGCTGAAAGATTATTGAAGCCTAATAGGAAGAGGCAATCCTAAACTTCACAGTATTAATGAAATCAGTGTATTTGTGTAACAGATGAGGTACCAAGGCAAAGATGCCTGGCGGGGGAGGGGGTGGGAGGGGGGGGGGAGTGGGGGGTGAGGTGTTAATCCAGCCCTGTTGTTACCATGTGGGAATCAGGGAAGTTGGTACTGTCTTAATAGCAGAGGAAAACAATGAGTTATCCCCTTGAAGGAATACTGATGATCATGTTAGGATATGCACCAGGAACACAACAGTACACATCTTTTAGTGCCAAACAAAGATAGCTGTGCTTTTAGTCAAGTAGGAAAGTAATGTGTGCTAGTTAACCATGGATGTGATGGTTGGAATAAGAATGGTTCATAGGCTTATTTTGAATATTATGGTGGATTGTTAGGATGGACTTGGGGTGCACTGGCTAGTTTTATGCCTCAACCTGACACAAGCTGGAGTCACTGGAGAGGAGGGGACCTCAATTGAGAAAATGTCTCAGTAAGATCAGGCTATCAGCAGACGTTTTCATAACTAGTTGTTGATATCCAGCTCACGGGTGGGTGGTAGCACCCCAGGGCAGGTGCTCCTGGGTTCCATAAGAAAGCAGGCTGAGCAAGTCATGGGAAACCAGTGTTAAGCAGCACCCCTCCAAGGCCTCTGTGTCAGCTCCTGCCTCCAGGATCCAGCCCTTTGAGTTCCTGTCTGAAGTTCTTTGACAATGAACAGTAATATGGAAATGTAAGTCAAATAAACCCTCTTCTCCCCATACTGCTTTGGTCATGGTGTTTCATTGCAGCAGGTGTAACCTAACCAGGAAGAAGCTGGTAGCAGGATAGTGGAGTACTGCTGCCACAGACCTGACCGTGTTGTTGTGGGGAGGATTGGACAAAGACTTTCTAACTCTGGCCTAGAAAATCCATCAAGAGTTAAGAGCTCAGTGCGCTGTTCTGTGGGATCTTGGGAGAGAAGCTGAGAGCAATATAGATGATGGAGGCCCGGCTAGTGAAGTTTCAGAGGAAGCAAAGGCTCTACAGGGCCTTCTGCATGAAAACTATGTGGTATCTGGAAGCTGGGACTGAGGAGTCAGCCATGATTAAGAGACCAGCACTACTCAAAGAAACCTCTGAGGCACTGGGACGATGGCAAGGAGAAATTCGCAGTGATTAAGAAGAGGCCAGTATTATTGAGCCCTTCAGACTCTATATGCTGTTTTAAACTCAAAACACCAAGTGTGACTAGAGACAATATTTTCTACCTCAATATAAGAGAAAGTTAAGGTAAAATTACATATTCTTAAATGCCTGGCATGGTTAATTCATTCTCATATTTTGTACTTACCACGTTAGGGTTTATCAATGAGCCATTAGAGATCCTTCCATGGCCTTTTTCTCAAGTCCCCTGCATTTTTTACATCTTTAAATAACAGAAGGGTCACTCTGCATTCAGGAAACAGGTCCAACTGCTGAGATAACTGCATTTCCTAGACAACGAGGACGCTACTGGACAAAAGGAAAAGACCACAGCAGGTTGTTACATGTCAAAGATAGCATCCATCTTCCGCATGGGTTTCCTCTCTGCGTCTGTCTCCTGACAGTCTCGCCGTCCTAGACTTGCTCTGTATCTTCATCCCCCAGGACCTAGAAATGCTCGTGAAAATACACTCATCTGTAACCAACTTAACAAAATCCTTGCATTCTATTTTCCTGATTCTGTCCTAGCTTCATTTCTGCTGCTGTCACGAAACATTCTGAGCAGAAGCAACTGAGGGAGGAAAGGGTTTATTTGGCTTACACGTCCAGGAACCCAAAGGCAGACACCACAGAGGAACACTGCCTGCTGACTCTTCTGCTTAGTTAGCAGTTTTAATGCGGTCCAGGACCTCGTGCCCGGGGATTGTGCTGCCCTCAGTGGGCTGGGCCCTTCTACATCCCAAGAGTGAAGACAGTCCATCATGACAGGTCAACAGACCAGTGTGAGCTGCACAATCCCTCAGCTGACTCTGAAGGCTGTTGTCAAGCTGGCGGTTAGAGTAACAAGATAATCTTATAAACTACACAACCTATAACATAAAAAAGTCCACATCACTGGCATCTTCATAACCTGTGTTCCTAAGTGTGCTGAGCTTTTTCCACTTCCTCCGTTCCTGTGAAAAGCCAAGGGAAGTGGATGGTGTTCTGTCTGGAATGATGGGCAGCTTCTATGCATGGTCAAACGGCCACTGCCCAGTCAGACCCCAGGTGTAGGATGCCAGAAAATGATGGCTCTCTGATTACCCCAGCATCGTGAAGAGATAATTTACGCATCTTTCCTAAATCCCTAATCTCTTTCATTTACACCTTAGCAAAAACCTGGCCACAAATATAAGAAATTAAGTTATAATGCTCAAGTCACATACTTTACCCAACGATACAGTTTTTAATATGGAACCGATCTCCATGTTAGACGCGAGCTAATTCTCACCAGGTACTTGGCTCACACCTGCTATCTCAGATGATGAGCGGGGTGTAAAACAGCACAGGGTGTACTCGGTGTGAGGGCTCAGCTGCTGTGAGTGATGTCCTGGGTATGGCAGATATGCCACACTTACACCAAGTAGATTCTAAAACAATCTCAACCATCACTCTTTTTAAAGGAGATTGCAGGTAGGGGCCTTACGAAGGCTAAGCATGCTTTCCTACTTAGCTCCAGCACTACCGTCTAGCCGATTCTTTGGTAGGCCAATTTGCCAGGCTCTATTCATCCCTTATTTCTGGAGGATCCAGTTTTAGTTTTCTTCCTCAAGGAACTAAATGGAAGTCTGAGGATGATAAAATGTCCTTCTATTACCTTGAAAGATTTGAGAACAACTTATCCAGCCAATGGCAAGTTTTGGTGCGGCTAAATAGCCATTAAAAGCTGTCATGTTGGCAGGGGAAATGTCTTCATGATCAAGCACCTGCCGAGCATGGATCAGGCCGTGCTCAATCTTCAACACAACAGCCCCAGCCTTCAAACAAAACAAAACCAATGCTGCGGTGTTAACTAGACATACCAGGAATAATATTAAGCAAAACCATAGTAAAAAAAAAAAGGTTAAATGTGTCATTTTAATATTTGTTATTCTCATTTTTCGAGCCAGGCTGGCCTGGAGCTCTCAATCCTACCGCTTTTCTGACACTAGCAGTGGGTCACAGACTTGGTCCACCACGCCCAGCCTATGTTCCATCTAACTGGAGTTTTTGTAAAAGGTCCTCATGGGCTGGAGAGATGGCTGAGCAGTTATGGGCACTTGCTGTTCGTGCAGAGCACGGGAGTTTGGTTCACAACAGATATCAGGTGGCTCACAACCACTTGTAACTCCAGCTCCTAGGGCACCCATAAATGTTCACATACATATGTAGATACACATATAAATTGAACATAAAAATCTTAAAGTAATTAAAAATCTGCTTACAGAGAAAAGACCCTGAAGAGGGGGCCTAGGACACGGTTCCGTTGGTAGAGGAATGGACTAGCATGCGCAGAACCATGGGTTCAATCCCCAGCACTGTGTAAAACCAGCGTGATGCACACCTACAACCCAGCCCCTAGGCAGTCAGAAGAGGGGTCAGAAGTTCAAGGTTGGAGGAAGTGGGGGAAAAGTGTGGGTCTTTGTAGTCTTGAAAAGAACTGTAAAGAAAACTAATGTGTTTTTGCCCCTCTCTTGAATATTTGTAGGTAGACAAAAGTACTCTAATCCCAAACTGCCCTCTCCACCAACCATGCCAGCCTACCTACTGCACAGAGGCTTCTGCTCCTGTCATTCAGAAATGAAATATTTTGTCTTAACCATATCCAGATTGCTTCCAAATACACGCAACTGAGTTTATAGGAAGAGGAATTACGTGTAATTCTGACCTTGGTCCCTGGAGCACAAGAAAGAGGCAACTGGTGGTAAGACCTTCCATGTGAACTCGGCAGTGGCACCTCTATAAGGTACTGATGTTGGAATTTGTGAGCAGTAATTAAAATGAGGGGGACCCCTGAAGTCATTTTGTGTAAGGGTCAGGATGGAAAAAATGGGCTCAGACTGAAATCAAACGATGATGGTCTATCTGATCAGTTAGTCAGGCTAACTCTTCGCTGGTTGGTGTGAGAGTTGGAAAAGGAGTGACCAGATGAATGGTGAAAACTCCTTGGGTTGGAGCTCTGATATGGTAAACAAGGTGCTCACAACAGGCTTTGCAAAGATCAATAAGATGCTCACTGAAGACAGACCCTTCAAACAGACACTCATCATGCCTAAGAATAGCAGTGGACATGTTCATTTATCTTTAAAAGCATAAGAAAGCATTCTCAGTGAAAAACAGTGCTCTGGACAGTCTTTCTCACTCAACACAACCTCTGTGAAATCAATGGACCAGAGCACCAGTGGCCCGGAGGATGGGTAGACATACTGCCAACACCTGGAACTGCAGTTACCATTACTCCTATGCCTACTTTTATCTCTGCAAATTATTAAGCCTGATGAAGACCTACCCCCGAGGCTCCGATATCAGGCACAGGCAAACAGCTGGACTCTGCGCCTGAAGCTCCTCCAGAGAGGGAGCATGACTGGAGGAGGCCTGTTCATCGTCTCCAGATTCCAGGATGTAGCCTTGGCCTGGTGTAACAGATGTAAAACTATCAAAGCTTTACTGACTTTTCTAGAATAGCTTCTCTCCTGGAATCCTGATGCCTTAGCATCCTGACATGCATGGCTGACAATGCTGATTGTGTATAGTACAGTCATCTCACCCCCCCCACCCCCCGGCTCAGCCACAGGTAAACCATAGTGTTCTTTATGTTTCTTTGACATTTGTTTGTAATACATTACCATAGTGTACTTAGGATAGAGTGCCTTTGAGAGTTGGGGTATTGCTTGTTTTTGTTTTCTTGGCTGATGTGTGTAAAATGCCAATTAATCAATACTGGATCATTTTTGTATAAGCATTATTTCAAGAATTACCATGATTATCATTAAAATTCAACTATCTTCACTTATGTGTATCAACTGTTGTCTTAACTACGGTGAGCATCAGCAAGGCATGTTGGCGCACACCTTTAAAACCTACACTCAGAAGGCAGAGGCAGATGGATCTGCTTGTGGGTTTGAGATCAGCCTGGTCTACAGAGAGTTCCAGGACAGTTAGAGCTACATGGTGAGACCCTGTTTCAAAAACAAAAACAAAACTATAGTGAGCATCTAGAATAAAACCCAAAATATAAATACGGCTGCCATTAAAAAACATGAAACATGGCTCAGCCAGCAAATCTAGGCCCACAACTAAAACAACAAAACCTAAAAAATCAGTTGTGTATTACATGAACTGCACACTTCCTGAAGCAGCTTACTGGTGCTGAGCACAGCACAGCTAGTTAACAGTATGACAGTTTCGTATTTGCTAACAGAAACCAATTCTAAAAGTTACCCTGTCACTTTCTGAAAAGCAAACAACCATATATATTGAATGCAAAACTTCTTAAACTAAACACAATTTTGCACTATTACGCGCAGATTAAGTGGGTCATAGTTATTAACTCTGGCACCCGAATCCTAATACTATGTCCCTAGTTACTTTGGGGGCAGTTCTGGAATGTCCTCCTCAACATCCTAGTTTGTTCCCGTTTCTGACTCCTTCCTCCTTGCAAACAAAATGGCACCGGCCCTTCCTCCTGAATGTTTTCCTTGTTCACACCCATCCTATTTTATCCCATTAAATGTGCATCAAGTTACACTCTCATCTGAAAAAATATTAAGGTCACACTAAACTACAAAGCTCCATGCAGTTCCAGGCTGGCTTGAGATTCAGAAGACCTGGCCTCAGAAAACAAAGCAACAATACAGGGCCAGAGAGTTGGTTCAACCATTAAGAGCATCTGCTGCTCTTGAAGACGTCAAGGGTTTGATTCCCAGCACTCACGTGGTGGTTCACAACCATCTGTAACTCTAGTGCCAACCAATGTCCTCTTCTTTTTTTTTTTTTGGTTTTTTTTTTTTTTTTTTTTTTTGGTTTTTCGAGGCAGGGTTTCTCTGTGGCTTTGGAGCCTGTCCTGGAACTAGCTCTGTAGACCAGGCTGGTCTCGAACTCACAGAGATCCACCTGCCTCTGCCTCCCGAGTGCTGGGATTAAAGGCGTGCGCCACCATCGCCCGGCTCCCAATGTCCTCTTCTGACCACCACTGGTTCCAGACACAGAGTACACATAGATATATGCAGGCAAAACATCCAATATATAAAATATTTAAAAACCACAAAACTTAAAAACACAATAGAAAGTTATTTCTGTTTTTCTAGAATTATATCTGAGGGTGTCTGTTATAAAAAAGGAGGGTTTTGTGAATAATGTCCTGAGAGTTTTTCCATGTTGGCATCGAATGAAGGAAGGATATGGTATGATATGATCAGTATGATCTGTCATGCAAAAACATGAACAGAAAACTGCAGGAAGCCTAACAAAATACAGACATCTTGAGTACTGAAATTATTAGGTGATTTTTATTGTGCTCTTAAAATATTATGTTGTACATGTTATGAACTTTCTATAGTCATCAAACAAAACCTAAGTAGGTATAATCAGGAGAAACAATTATGTTCCCTGTTTAAATATCCATTTCACAAAACCATTTTACTTGAGTGTTTGGCTGTGGATTCTTGCCTGGTACCTGTGGCACCCACAGGAAAGGATTCAATGCAACTAGAGTAACAGACTTTTGTGAACTGTAATGTGGGCATTGGGAATCAAACCCTGGCCTGATTTCTCACAGTATGCGGAGAACAACCCAGAATAGTCTGTTCTGGTTTAGTGTAAGAGTCACTTAGGTCAGAAACATGGAATCATCATTTAATATTCATCTGGTTTGACGCCTGTACAATTAATATTGAAATTAGCTCCAACATGAGAGCTTAAAAAGTGGGGCTACGTGGAGACTTCAGAAGATGTCAAAAATCATTAATCCTATCTACTCATGACTATAAAGTTAATGATTTATCTCCAGAGCTACTAGAACTTTGCACTCAAAAAATTCTTTAACCAGTAATATTATTATCAAAATAATGGGTTATACTCCAGAGCGATTCTATTATATATGCAAGTTTTCCTAGCCTTCTAACCTGCTCCCTGACTAGCAGGCAGACAGATCTCTGAGTTCCAGGCCAGCTTGGTCTACAGACTTAAGTTCTAGAATTGTTTTGGTTACACAGAGAGACCCTGCCCCAAAAAACAAAACGAACAACAAAACACCTCACCCCATGAGGTATTAGCAAAATTGTGGTATTAACAACAGAAGGTAGTTCAATGCAAATGCCTCAAACTGTTACACAAGGTCGAGCGCCAGCGTCCAGACTCTACCTCCAAACAGAATTCTGACTCACCCCATTAACAGCACCCCAAGAGCGTTCTCATCAAGGAGCCTGCACACCAGTAATGAAATTCTAGCCTATCAGGATGGTCACGGGGTCCTTTCAGGAGTTATCAAAGCTGAAGCAAAAGTCCTAACTTTATGGCACCGGTTTCCACAGGTAGCTTCTGGACCTTGCTTGAGTCCTCCCCTTCCCGATGTCCTGCCACTCTTTTCAGAGGCCAGATTTCCAAACGGGGTGTCCCTGTCCCCGGTCTTCCTTCCTCGGTCCCTCCCGCCAAGGTCCCTGTCCAGGGCACCGCCGGGCAGTTCTCCCACGAGCCTCCCGCCCATCCCAGTGCTGGGGCCTCCCCGGGCCTTCGCGGTCCGCACGGGGCTCCTCCTGCATGAGCCTCGGACACCGCCGGTAGGGGGCGCCCAGGAGCGAGGAACCGTGCGGCCTTCTGGCACGACCGGCGATTCTGAAGTTAATTGCTCTCCACCCGAGGCCTGGGAGGGCTCGCGACAAAAACTGGCGACAGGAGATTCACGCAACGCCAACAAAACTGTGACGGCGGAGAAAGAGCTGCCATTCGCGCAGGCGGAACTCACCAGCAGTCTTCAGTCCGTACAGGAAGACCGTCCCCTCGGAAACAAATCTCCCATTCCCGGAAGTTCCCAAAAGTTTATCGGGTAAAAAGGGTCCTAGCCACCCTGTTTCCGGATCCTGGTGGGCGTAGTCAGCCTAAATCTGTATGAATTGCTGTGAACTTTCCCCACTACTTGCCACTACTTGCCGACGCCGAGGAGAACTGGTTCTATTCAGTCCCCTTGTCGGGAGTTACAAAGGATCTGGAAGTTGAGGTATGACGTTGAGTGTCGGCTTTATTCTCAGCCTGTGTTTAACGTCCTCAAGTTCTTCATGTGAACTGAAAATTATTCACCAGGACGAGAGTCACAGCTTTTCAGAGATTTTGAGGCTCAGTTTACTGAGTGTAGTCTCGGTAGGAAGCGGAGATGCAATGCGGTGGAGTCTCACATTGAAGGAGCTAGCTCCTCTCGTGCTCGGAGTCTGACAGAGGAAAGAGGCATATCTTTTGAGCAGACCTGAGGCTAGTGAGGCTTCTCTGAAAGGATGCTGGGGTCAAGATCCCGGGAGCCACCTGCCTTAGGCAATTTGTGCAAGACTAGAGCACTACTACTCTTGGGGAAGGATGACTGCGAAGGGTCGTGAAACCTGATTTTGCTTCGTACTACCTGCCATAGAACCCAATAAATAGAGAAAGGATTGAATTTAAACATTACGGCTTATCCAGAGAGCCTGCAGTATGCGGAGAGAGTAGATTAACTATCCTAGACACATGTATTCCATCATCCTCAGCCAGCAGATTATAAAGAGAGGAAACAGAGCTGGAGGCAGAGGCAGCCAACTATTCTGGAGCTCCGTGTTGCCTCCCTGGTCAGGTGGTTACCCCATTTCTGAGAGGTGAAGTCTGTGTTTGTTTTATTATCCTTGCACTCTTTCCTCATCTGTGGATGTTTGGACTCAGGCACTTCTTGAAACTCTGAATCTTGGTGGTTTCTAATGATATTAACTTTACACTCCTTCAGAGGCATCTGGGCTAGGGTGGGAAGTTAACTCAAAACAAAAGAGAGTGTGTCCATGCTAAGCTAATATGTGCATTTTGACTCCTTCCTACAGTATGGAGTACAAGTGTGTCTTCATAGTACAGAATATGAAAGTGTCCCCATCTGTCCCCAGTCTTTCTTCTATGCTAGTACTAACTCTGAGATCTGTGTCATATGAAAGATGACCTCTTGACATGATGCACCTGGTTGATTGTCAGAATGGCTTCTTACTTGTAAGAGGAATTCTCTGGCACGTTAACGATGTACGTGAGAGCTCACTCTGTGTAGCAGGAGCAGCTATGACTCGGAGTGAACATTTCTGAAATATGCCTTTGTCTGAAAGAAACATAAACAATAAAAATATGAACCGGCATTGGAAAACAGAACTGTTTCTCTTTAGCTTTTTGGCTTTACCTCTGGAGAGTATGTCACAAGCAACTACATTTTTTTATTACTTTATAAATAATACCAATAACATTTCCACTTCCTCCCCTCCTCCCACTTCCCTCCCGTTCCCCCCACCCCTCTCCAGTCCTAAGAGAGGGCAAGGTACCCTGCCCTGTGGGGAGTCCAAGGCCCTTCCCCCTACATCCAGACTTAGGAAGGTATGCATCCAAAGAGAATAGGCTCCCTGAACTGGCCTTGTCCCATAGTCAGACTGATCTTAAATATCACTATAGACTATCTTAAATATCACTATAGAACCTTTTTTCTGGTGATGGATGGAGATAGAGACAGAGACCCACATTGAAGCACTGGACTGAGCTCCCAAGGTCCAGTTGAAGAGTGGAAGGAGGGAGAATATGAGCAAGGAAGTCAGAACCACCAATGGTTTGTCCACCCACTGAGATAGTATGCCTAAGCTTGCATGGGAGCTCACCAACTCCAGCTGGACTGGGACTGAACGAGCATGGGATCAAAGTGGACCCTCTGAATGTGGCTGACAATTGGGCAGACTGAGGGGCCAATGATAACGGCACTGGGATTTGGGACTACATTCTTGCTGTTGGTTTTGTGTCCAGCCCCCATGAGGACACTCTTCTCCATTTGTCACTCTGCCTATTCCCGCTTCCCAAGGGTTGGATGACAAACAAGCAACATCTTGTCCCGGGGAATGTGCTTCTGACACCTTTCTACATCTCTGAAGAATGTTCTCAAAGGATACTGTTCATTTACTAGAGTGGTTTATCTTCTCTCTCATCCCTGGGATTTGATCTGCCTCAGTTGGTTTGATCTGATTCTGTGGTGTGTGTGTGTGTGTGTGTGTGTGTGTGTAATATTGACAGATGTCAAAGAATCAGTGCCAATAAAACCCTTTATGTCCAGTTTTAGGCAACTAAGAGGGATAGAAGGAATACTCCTAGGCCCAGCTGGAGACTGTTCTATCCATTTTGTGTTTCTTGTTGATGATGTTGTAGCATCTTTAAAAACACTACTGGGGTTTCCCATTCAAGGCTGTACTTCTGCAGAGTGTCTGCACACAGTAGCCACACAATTCTTTAAGGCGAGCACAGCGTAGAACTAATGGGCAAATATTTAAGGAACGCTAACTTAAAAATTAGGAATTTGATTCAGGAGCTAACCTAGCAAACCTGAAATGCGAATTTAATCTCCTAAACCTCTCCCCCTCCCCCAAGGTGAAAGGAAAGAACCAACTCGACAGACCTGTCCTCTCTCCTCCACACTAGGCCAGGGCACACACACTGTAACAGTGATAACAACTAAAACTTAAACACTTGTCTGTAGATGCTTTTAAATCTGCTCATCACTTCTGTATTTAAATCCCAATATGTAATGCCTGTTAATCTGAGCTTTGCTCAGAATGTGCACTGTTGGGTCATGTTGAGGTATCCTTCCTTCAAGAGAATAGTCGATAAAGTTAGGAGCACATGAACACAAGCCCAAGTGGCATTAAACAGTTTTGATTTGGAGGACAACAGTTTTTAAAGTGCTTCCTACCTGCTGTGGTTTAGGAAGTTTATATAATACAGGGGGCATAAATTTATATAAAGGAGGCAGCAACAGCATCACCACAGGGAAGAATTACACAAACCAAAGTGCCCCCCCATTGTTTATCTATATCAATCTGTCTAGTGGTTTGGTTTTTTTAAAAGCAAAATTGATGTGGCTGGGTAGGGTAATAGGTCCACAGGGCTGATTATTTTAAAATCAACTTTTGAGCCCACATAGATGTAGCAAGTGGATTATGTATACAGCAACGAGGTATGTCATTTGTCAAAATGAAGACATTTAGGACAGGATTTGAAATAGCAGGACTCCCAAATGGCAAGATTTGGGATTTGTTTTTGATTTAATTCTGAGTGGTACTGACTAAAATAGTATAAATATCAAAATAATTATATTGGCTGCAATGAATTTTGTATAAAAGTGGAGATGTGGATCGCTCTGTATGAATTAAATGTCTTTAACTGTAAGCAAGTTCAGACACAGATCTTTATGCACAGATACATGGGTATTGAATTTACTTGGAAATAATTATTAATAAAAGGGGTTATTTTTAAGTGCTTCTTTAAAGACATAAACATAAACAAATTAGATTTAATGAACATTGACATAAAACTGGCTATACTAAGTAGTTAAATTCTGACAAACTAAAAACAAAAAGTGTAAGTAATCATGTTAAACACTTTTTAAAGTATTAAATTTTTGCAAATGCTGAGGGAAGATTAATATCTTACAGGAACTCACTGTTTTAGAATGTGTGGATGTGCTTAATTCTGACTAAGGACCCCAGTAACATTGTGGGAGCAGAGTGCACACTGACTAAGGACCCAGCAACATTGTGGGAGCACAGTGCCCTTGACTAAGGACCCAGTAACATTGTGGAAGCACGATGCCCTCTGACTAAGGACCCTAGTAACATTGTGGGAGCACAGTGCCCTTGACTAAGGATCCAGTAACATTGTGGGAGCACGATGCCCTCTGACTAAGGACCCTAGTAACATTGTGGGAGCACGGTGCCCTCTGACTAAGGACCCCAGTAACATTGTGGGAGCACAGTGCACTCTAAGGACCCCAGTAACAACATTGTGGGAGCACGGTGCCCTCTGGCTAAGGAGCCCAGTAACAGCAGTGGCAGACCTTGTACATCCACTTTTCCCATTTGTGACTCAGATCAGCTTCCTGCTTTAGCCCTCATATTTTCTTCTTTCTTTTTCATTTTGGAAAAATGCAGACATTTTATCCAGGGCAAAATCATTTTACCATACAAAATCCTCCAGTATCTAAAATATTCCCTTTCATTGAGCATGGTGGCACATATCTTTAATCTCAGCACTGGGCAGAGGCAGGTGGATCTCTGTGAGTTTGAGGCCAGCCTGGTCTACATAGTTCAGAATACTTATGTAGCTATGTAAAGAGACCCTATCTTAGAAAATAAATAATGCAAACAAAATATTGTCCTTTCTATTTTTCCAGGCCAAAAAAAACCCATTCTCTTCCTTTTTAAAAAAATAGTCTCATGTTTCTGTGGAGAAGGGCACCACTGAGCCACCCTTGCCTCTGTGGGTCAAGTGGTATTGCTGCTGGCTGCAGGGAGAAGATGGTTGGACGTGAGCATAGCTCAGCACCTGCCCTGCATGGGGACTGTCATTTGGAAAATGGATCTGCTGGGACTGCAAAGGGCCCGTGAGGCACAACAGTTGGGTCTTCCACGGGATGGATAAGGGGTGAAAAGGCCAGTATGGACTATGGATCCATTGTAGTAGGGCAGGTGCAGCTGAGGCGGGGACGAGCCCTGCGTGAAGGCCCTAACTGAGCCAGGCGGGGTGAGCACATGGCCAGCGGCCAGACCGCAGGTTCCTCCTAGTGCTCAATTCTCCCAATGCTGTGACCTTCATACAGTTCTTCACGCTGTGGTGACCCCAAACTGATGTGGGAGTGTCATATATCAATCTGTTGATTTCATTGGTTAAAATAAAGAAACTACTTGGCTGGTCCTGATAGGTTAAAACATAGGTGGGAGGAGTAAACAGAATAGTATGCTGGGAGGAAGAGGAAGTGAGCTCAGAGACACCAGGCTCCTCTCTCGCTGGCGGACAGGATAGCTCTGCTCTCTGAGGCACGCTCGCGATGAAGCTCCGACCCAAGATGGATGTAGGCTAGAATCTTCCCGGTAAGCATACCTCATGGTGCTACATAGATGATTAGAAATGGGTTAAGAGGTTGAAGCTTATGGGCCAAGCAGTGTTTAAATGAATACAGTTTGTGTGTTATTTCGGGCATAAGCTAGCCAGGCGGCCGGGGTGTTGGGGACGCAACCCCACCACCCCTATTTCAACACCAAACCATAAAATTAATTTTGTTGATAGTTCTTAACTGTAATTTTGCTACTGTTATGAATCATAATGTAAACATCTGGTGTTAGGAGACCCCTGTGAAAGGGTCATGCAGTATGTCTGGGGTCATCACCCAGAGTTTGAGAACCACTGTCCTAGCTGGCCTATTCAGGCAATGAGGCCGGGTATTGGAGACAAACACTAGGAAGTGAAGGAAACAGGAAGCAGAGAGCAGGATTCCCAAGGTGGAGCCAGTGTGTCATGGCAGAGCTTGCGATGTGTGCCACCTTCGTTGTCACACACCCCAGATCTTGGCCTTTGGTTTACAATTATTCTGGGGCCACCAAGGAGCTGCCTCTCCAGGTGTCTTGCCCAGAGGAAGGGCAGATGTCAGTGCCTAAATGCTCCTCAGAGGCGGGAACCATTGCAGACACTCCTGACTGTGCTGCCAGGTGAGAGGAAGGAGAGGCGAGGCTGGGGTTAATCCTTTTCCTTTCCCTGGATCCAGTCTTTCCAGTAGGGAAGGAGGCTTTTCTAGAAAGTGAGCTTGGGAACACAGCTCTGTGATGCACGGACCCTAAAGAGGAAGCACAGGTCTAGGGACCTCACATCTTCATGCTCAACGGTGCCATCTCAGAACAGAAGACCAAAGAGCCTGCAACTGGGTACCAACAGAGAAGGAAAAGTTTCTATGTGTGCTACATACAAGCCGGAGCATTAAAACCAGGTGTTCTTTCTTCCTGTTCTGTGGATGGAGACACACACTCAGAGGAAAGGGACACATCCAGGATACCATGACTGGGGGTGGAATGGGGAGGAGGCAGGGGAGTGATCAGGTGCTGCTGACATAGTCTCTCTTCCTGGTGTCATCATCTGCTTCCTCATTGGTGACAGCAGAAAGGAACAGGGCCCGCATGGGTGTTGGGAGGGGATGGTCAGGGACTCGCAATGGCTTTTCCTCTCTGCAGCACTACATTCCAGCTAGAAATGAGCAGCCTTTGCAAAGCACCACACATATTCTGGACGTTAACTCTTAACGTAGAGAACGCTGCTCTGAAATGGGCTTAAAACTACCCTTCGAGAGACACGGGTGCTTCCATTAACTTCTTCCTGGAAAACGGCAATAGTTTATTTGTTTTCATAGTCAGAGGCTCACAAGGATGGAACACATCCCAAGGAGAGAAAGAAAGGCTTCACAAATCATCTCTGTAACGTGCGTATTAATAAATGTACACATTGATTGTAGCAGCAGTGCAACCATCCACATTGGAGATGTGTTTAGTAACTGCATTGCTTGCAAGAGTGCTGTGGGGCAGCCTCGCCCCTGCACTGGCATTAGTAGCACTGTGGGGCAGACTTACCCCTGCACTGGCATTAGTAGCGCTTTCGGGTACAGCATCCTTGCCCCTGCGCTGGCATCAGGAGGGTTGTGGGAACCCTCGTCTCTGCTCTGACGTTAGAGTACAGACAGCAGCCATCTGGAATATGAAAAAATAAACCACTGGGAGTTTGTGCCTTTTCTTCATCCCACTCTCCATAAAGGGGAAGCTAAGCTCAATGCCAGGATCCTACAGCTCCAGTGACATTAAAGAACTGATGATCAGAATTGTGCTCTGCCTCCACGTGCACACTGAGGCACACTTGTTCTCCTCCCCTGTAAACAAAGTGAAATGAAGTGAGTCTGGGCATGGCGGCTCTTGCCTCTAATGCCAGCCTTCTCTTTTCACAGTGCTGCTTTGGGAAGAGGCAATGTTACAGTAGCATTGGAGCCACTAAGGTAAAGCCACTGCCTCCTGAACAAAAGAGAGGACATGTGCCGTCATCTGCTACCTTAAGGGTTAATCCAGGGGCTGGAGAGATGGTTCCATGACTACGTGTGCTGGATGCTCATCCAGAGCAGGTTCAATTCCAGTTCTCCACATGGCAGCTCACACTATCTGTACCTCTAGTTCTAGAGGATGTATTAGCCTCTTCTGACCTCTGCACAGTCAGACACCCAGACACACATGAAGACACCTCTCCACAAACTATTACTAAAAATAAAACATTTTTCTTAAAAAAGAGTTAATCCATTTGTACCTGTCAATCTCCTGTCCAAGGGACCATCCCTCAGGATGGTGGATTTACCTTAATGTACACAGAAGAGATGAGAGAAATAATTAGCCCTTTAAAAAGCCAAATCCTTTCCTTCCCAGAATCCTTGGCCCTGAAAGCAGTCTCTGTGGGAGCCATGAGATTCTTTGTGCCTGCCCCTCTGTCCCTTTAGGGTGCTGACCAGTGCCTAAGTCCACTTGTGCTGGTGTTCTGGGCTCCCTCACTCTGTCTGTGGAGTTCCAGTCCTACCATGTGTCTGCTTGTCTGCCATGTGTCTGCCCTCCACACCGGGTTAACTCAAATGGCATGTCTGTCTATCTTCCTCGTATGCGTCTAATTAGAAGGCTATAATAATCTTGTCTCTAATCTCAGCCTCTGTGGTCTATGCATTTCAGTCTTTGAATTCTCAGGATGAGCACCCAGAAGCCAGTGCTAGAGCTCCTTTTGTGATTATCAAGTTCTCCAGTATCCTAGTCCCCCAAACTAAGAAAGTCTCTATTGTTCTCAACAACATCACAGATTTTCCACATCAATTATATTTAATCTGTACAATTGAATAAGATTCTCTTTTTTTCCTCTTTGAGATAGCATCTTGCTGCATAGCCCCGACTGGCCTCTAATTCTCAGTCCTCCCTCTCTCAGGCTCCTGAACACCATATTACAAGGGCTTCCACCAGGCCTAGTTTGAAATCTTTTTTTTTTTTTCTGAGACAGCTTTCCCTATATAGCCTTGGCTGTCCTGAAACTCACTTTATGAACAGGCTGGTCTCAGCTCAGCGTGACCCACCTGCCTCTGCCTCCAGAGTGCTGCCATTAAAGGTATCCACCGCCACTGCCTGGCTAGGATTTTTTTTAAGTAAACAGAATAAGTGGGTTTCTTCCATCCTAGCATCTCAGGGGTCCAGTAAAGACTAAAGGTGCACCCAAAACGTGGAGCACAAGAAGCCTGTAGGAAACCTGTTTGTGCCAAAACAAACTTACCAAGTTAGGCTAGGCTGCCTGACTATTGTATGCTTCTTTGTTCCTGGATGCCTAGAACCAAAATAATCACATTGAAGCTGTATTCATTATAACACTGCTTGGCCTATTAGCTTATACATATTTCTAGCTCACTCTTATCTCTTAAATCAACTGATTTCTATTATTTTATATTTTACCTCAAGGTTTATGGCCTACCAACAAGGTTCTTGCTAGCAGCTTGTGGCCTTCTCTTCATGGCATCTCCTTGATTCTGCCTTGTTTCTCCCAGCATTCAATTTAGTTTCCCCTCCTAGCTCTGTTCTGCCCTGCTATAGGCTGAAAGCAGTTTCTTTGTTCATTAACCAATAAAAGCAACACATATAAAGAAGGACTTCCCACATCATTTCCTCTTTTCTGTTTAAATAAAAAGAAAGGTTTTAACTTTGACATAGTAAAATTATATACAGTAAAACAGCTATCAAGCAAGAATTACACTTTAAATATTTATATCTATTTTTATTATAACTAGGAAAATCATATCTATCTAGTCTTTAACTCCATCAAAAACTCCAGAAGGATATAATATTACCTAGGTAAATAGGAAGTTATATTGTAAGCAACTTCCAAAACTCTAGAATTGACAGAGATACCTTGCTCCCTGGACAGTCACCCAAAGTTCCTCTGTAACATTGGGGCATCCATCTTGAGCCTACAGGCCCATAGTATCCATCAGACTTTGCCATTAAGCAGGAAATTTTAAGATCTGTTTTACATTGTCATGGCAAAGTCTATCTGTTGCTTTCTTTTGTGTCCTGCAGAATGTCTGGCAGACTTTTTCATGAAGCAGGAACCCCAAAGGACTCTCTCATTTTTAGGCAAGTTTAGGAGTCATTTCTCTGGGTCCTGCATATCCAGTTCATACAACATAATATCAAGCAGTTCAGGCAAGAACAGTTACTTGTCCAAGTGGTTAGCAAACTGCATAAGTAGCCTCTTCGATGCCCATCTTCCTCTTGAAGTAATTGGCGCTGCCAGGAGCAGATGTGTCTCATTGTCATGTAAAGTACTAAGTTCTTAAAACATTATAAATGCCATATTCTGAAGGTCTCTCAAAGATTTGAAAAATATCTATCAATTTTCCTTTTATAATTAATTCAGAAACTTTTTCCACATAAATTTTTAATTTTTTACTTTGTTTATGTGGTAAAAAGATCCATTCTAAAATAATATCTTCCATTTCAATTAAGATTCCTGTAGGAGAAATTCAGGAAAGCACTATGACTAGAATACAATTAAGATTTGGGTTCACTCTATCTACATGTGCCTCCTATACTTTCTCTTCAATGACTGTCAATTCTTTTTACACTTCAGCTGTTAAATCCCTGTGACTTTTTAAGTCCTTGTCACCATCCAAGGTTTTGTTTAAATGAATTATTAAATCAGGTGGTTGTAGACTGGAAATGCCTCCTAACAATCTTTGATAGTCATTAATTGTTCACAATCGGTATCTCCTATTTTGGGCCTTTCGTGTTCTAATTTTCTGTAAACCTATTTTACAACCTAGGTAATTGACAGAATCTCTTCTCAGTATTTTTGCGGAAGCAATTTGTAATCCCCATTTAGGTAAAACTTTCTTTACTTCTTCAAACATTCTTTCTAAAGTATCTGCATCTGAGTCAGATAACAAAATGCCATCCATGTTATGGTAAATTATAGATGGGATTACAAACACGCAATACCACACACAGCCTTTCTTTCTTTCTTTTTTTGTTTTCTTTTTAAGTGTGGGATGGAGAGATCCCGCTCAGTTTTCTGACTTGCAAGGCAAGCACGTTAGCACTGTGTTTAAAATATCTGATATTGATAAACTTCAACATGGTGAAAAATGGGAGTTGTATCTTGTAAGGTTTTTTAAATGAGTCACACTGAGAGCGAACTCTCTTGAGGCAGGCCAAGGGTTCTTCTCCCCATTGTTAAAAACACAAAACAAACCAGGGGGGGGGGCGGGGAACACATTTTTCCAGCTTGTTGGAAATCTTTAGATTTTGTTTGCTCAATGTCAGGAATGAAGAACACAGAATACTTTAAGAGGACAGCGATAATCTCAGGGCACAAGACAGCTGTGCTGCCAGAGCCACACCCTCTGTAACTGATAGCTTCTTGGCCATAGCTCTCTGTACCCTCTTATATGACATTAGCAACACAAACAATTGAATGTGTATCAAGAACCCACCCCCCCTTTTGTTAAAAACCTTAGACAATTCCAGCAAATTAGAAATGAAATTTAATGTTGTGGTATTTGTTCTTTTTAATATACATATACATATATTCCATGTTTTTAAATAGACACTACCTAGTACTGATGTGTCTAATCCAAGCCCTTGTGAGGGAGAAACAAAAATCTGTGAGTTCCAGGACAGTCTAGGCTACATGATGAAACCTTCCAGAAACCCAAATAATTATAACAGCAACAACAACAAAGTGGACACTTTTGGATCCCCTTTCAGGAACCAAGAACTTTTCTTTTTGCCTAATAAATCCTCTCTGTTTTGCTAAATAAAGCAAAACTCCACGGTTTAGCTGTGTTTCCTGTGTTCTGTGCTCAGATGATGTAACCTGTCCTTGCTCTTTCCATTGCTGTCAGCAACACAGCTCTCTTCTGGGGAGGGAAGGCAGTGCTGGGGAGGGAAGCCATGGTTTTCTGCTGAGTCATACCCAGAGCCAAGAGTGAACCCAGATGCTCTGCTGCAGGCTGTGAAGCTATCCTGCTTATCCCTAGCTGACTGGTGCTGACATTGGTCATTTCTGCACTGAATGCCCTCAAGTGGTGCAGATGTCCCTGTCTGGCCTGTGTCCTAATGGACAGGGCACACAATCTTCCACGCACAGCTAGTGCTGGTGTCTCCTCAGTCTATACTGAACGAGGCTCCCTTGCAAACAATAACCCAGCTAGGTCCACAGTCTCTTGGGCGAACAAGACCTTAAAGCAATTAAGGAATAAAGTACTTCTCATTGTGCCTAACTCTCAACTATGAGACAGGGTTCCTCTTGGAGCCCAGACTGATTGAATTTCCAAGACATCTTGTTGGCCAGGGGCTTCCGCAGCATGCCACCTGCGCACCTGGGACCCTGTTTCGCCAGGACCACCCACGTGTCACCATTACTACACTTGTCACTTTGTTTCCCTGCTGACATGCATCCTCATGGCCTCACGTGCATCTGGAATGGGATATGTGCACTACTTGACTGTGTTCTGGGTCCTGTATAGCCAGGTCCCTGCTGGTGTTAGCCATGTGTGCCTCTAAGGACTCTCTTTCCAAGGGCTGTCTCAGGAGCTTCCCTACTTCTCTCCCCTCCCTGCTCAGGAGATGAACCTTTTCTGAGGTGTTGGCTCTGCTCTGCTCATCCTTCTGAGAAGCCTCACTGTGCTGATGTCCCAGCATCTCTCCTCTGGACCTTGTCACATTCTGAGAGTGTCCCATTCTGCTGGCAAGAAAACTTCCTCAAAGTAAGATCATGTCATAGCCTTAGCTCCACCTTGCTCAGATCTTTCTTGTCAGGCTAAGGTGGTCCTGAAGAAAATGGGGCCGGTACAGCTCTCACTGGCCTTCAGGTCAGGGTTGGAGGCAGAGGCAGAGAACACCTTCCACAGGGACACTCTGTAGAGACAGATATTGCTCTTACTTGTTGTAGGGAAGCAACACCTCGGCTAACCAATGTAGAAAGTATGATATTCAAGCTCTGAGCAGGTCCTGAACTCAGGCAGCTGTGCCCTGTCTAGTGCCGCCATCTGGATGGCACCATAGCTGGTGCTGAAAAGTGTTGAAATTGAGGCGCCGGGGTTTCGTGCCCAACACCCCAATCGCCTGGCTAGCTTATGCCCGAAATAACAACACACAAACTGCATTCATTTAAACACTGCTTGGCCCATTATTTCTAGTCTCTTCTTGGTTAACTCTCGCACCTGGACTAGCCCATTTCTTATAAAGTGTGTTGCACCCCAAGGTGCGCTTACCGGGAAGATTCTAGCCTACATCCATCTTGAGTCGGAGCTTCATCGCGTGCGTGCCTCAGAGAGCTGGGCCATCCTGTCTGCCCGCTAGACAGGAGGCTGCTGTCTCTGAGCGGAGCTGCATGATTCTCTGAGCTCACTTCCTCTTCCTGTCCGCATACTATTCTGTTTACTCCTCCCACCTATGTTCTAACCAATTGGGCCAAGCAGTTTATTTATTGCTTATCCAATGAAATCAATAGATTGATATATGACACTCCCACATCACTTCCCCTTTTTCTGTTTAAACAAAAAGGAAAGGCCTTAACTTTAACATAGCAAAATTACATAAAACAGTTATCAAGTAAAAATTACAATAATCTTTATCATAACTAAGGAAAGAAAAGTATAACTATAACTAACTATTCTTAACTCCATCAAAGACTCCAGAAAGATACAATATCACCTAAGCAAACAAGAAATAAGCAACGTTCAAACTCTAGAAATGACAGAGACATCTTGCTGCCTGTACAGTCACCCAAAGTTCCTCTGTACCGTTGGGGCATCCATCTTCGGCCTACAGGCCCATAGTTTTCAGCAGACATTCCACAAAGCAGGAAATTTCAAAGGCAGTCACTATCTGCTTGTCCTGAAGAATGTCTTGCAGACGCTTTCATGAATCAGGAACCCCGAAAGATCATCTCACCTTTAGGCAAGTTCAGTAGTCCTCTCTCTGCGGGTTCTCTGTGTCCAGTTTATGCAATAGTCCAGGCAAGAGCAATTTCTTGCCCAAATGGCTATCAAACTCCATAAGGATCCTCTTCGATGCCCATCTTTTTCTTGAAGTAGATTGGTGCTGCCAGGAGCAGAGTGTCTTATTGTCATGAAAAGTCCTAAGTTACTAAAACATTAAATAGCATATTCCGTAGTCTTTGAAAGATATAAAGAATGCCTATCTAACTAAAATATATCTCTATATATCTAGAAAATCTAACTAACATAACTACAAGCTTCACTATTATCGATGATTATCCCTTAACAACCTATATACATTACATTTTTAAATGAACTACACAATCACAATACCTTAATCAGGATCAGAAATACATGTACATATAACAAAATTGACCTTAAATTTAAATCACTAAAGCAAAATCCATATCAATGCAAATTATTCATACCTATACCATTTCCCCCTTTAAATGTAAAAAAAAAACCACTTATAAACCATATTTGGGAACATGGGCGCAGTTATCTCTCCAAACTGCTTCCTGCTGAATGGGGGCGTTGTTAATTAGGTCTTTCATGGTATAACCTGTGTGCTGGTTTCATCTTAGTTGGCAGTTGAGCGAGGCAATTTTCTGAAGGCATTCATAGCAACCCTTCAGGAGGGCGTGGTCCATCATACCATATCGGAATAAAAGAAATGAACAGGGTCTCATCCTCTGTGAAAACAAAACAAGAAACTCCTTTCCAAAGTATCTTGTCCTTAGATCCAAATTTCAAAATCAAGGCATTTTCATAATATCTATGTTGGGTTAGTTGAGCAGCATTTATAGACAAATATCTTTTAGCAGCTCTTGCTCCTTCCTCAGCATTCAAACAATTCAAACAGAGCATAATAGCATACAGTATCAAGATTCTCTGTGTATTTTCCATCTTTGTACAGCTTTATTTTAACTCTATTTCATTTATTTTTACTTTTAACTTTTTGCTTTTTGAGTGTATATCTTTGACCTGGAATATCTCTGTAGACCAGGCTGTTCTTGAACTCTCAGAGATCCGCCTGTCTCTGCCTCCCAGGCACTGGGATTAAAGGCGTATGCTACTACACCTTGAACTCACAGAGATCTGTTTGTCTCTGCCTTCTAGGCACTGGGATTAAAGGCGTGTGCTACCACACTTTGAAGTCACAGAGGTGAATCTCCCTCTGCATCCCAAGTGTTGGGATTAAAGGCGTGTACTATCACAACCAACTTCACTTTTTCTTTCTTTTTTTTTTACTCTTAAAAACTTACTTTTAGCTTGCATATATTTTTAACACACTGTAAACCATTTAAAAATTTCCTTTATCTTTGAATCTCTTTTTACTGTATCTCTCTCTGTTTTTCTGACCACATAAGTCTTTAATTTACCAAGCAATCTCAGTAGGACTAAAGGCGTGGCTTTGTCAGCTAGATCCAGTCCATTCCTTAGCTTTCTGCCATTCCAACCTTGTGGCTGAGGTACCGGCCAGAGCCGCGTTCAGTGCCACAAGTCTACAGTGTTTCAAGGTCCCTGCCAGCAATTAAGCTGCAACAGACAACACTCAAGTCCTTTCTCTGTAGTCTGCCCTCCTGCTTCAGTCAGAGTTTGCCCTGGCAGGATGGCCCAGAAAGCCGGCATTTTTAAACAGCGCAGCTTTTTTCCAGCTACGGCTGAAAACCCAAAAGCATGCGTTCAGCTTTTCGTCAACAACGTTTAAGTGTTTCGTGGCAGGACCTCTTAATTAGCTGCAGGGTTTTGCAGCTAAAGCTGAGTCAGGAAGCCTCTCTTAGCTGAGAGCACGTGCTTGCCTCCAGCAAGCAGAGCATACCCGAGAAAGTGCTGCTACCAAGAAAACATGCTTTACTCTTTCCCAAGCTTTCTCAGACTTTCTGTGGATTCAGTTGCCCCACGTTGGGCGCCATCTGTTGAAATTGAGGCGCCGGGGTTTCGTGCCCAACACCCCAATCGCCTGGCTAGCTTATGCCCGAAATAACAACACACAAACTGCATTCATTTAAACACTGCTTGGCCCATTATTTCTAGTCTCTTCTTGGTTAACTCTCGCACCTGGACTAGCCCATTTCTTATAAAGTGTGTTGCACCCCAAGGTGCGCTTACCGGGAAGATTCTAGCCTACATCCATCTTGAGTCGGAGCTTCATCGCGTGCGTGCCTCAGAGAGCTGGGCCATCCTGTCTGCCCGCTAGACAGGAGGCTGCTGTCTCTGAGCGGAGCTGCATGATTCTCTGAGCTCACTTCCTCTTCCTGTCCGCATACTATTCTGTTTACTCCTCCCACCTATGTTCTAACCAATTGGGCCAAGCAGTTTATTTATTGCTTATCCAATGAAATCAATAGATTGATATATGACACTCCCACATCA
>CAWTZC010002243.1:0-14109 GCA_963919715.1 Microtus obscurus
GAGAGGGGATGCCGGGGCCAAGATGTAAAATAAATAATAAATAAACTAATAAATAAGTAATGAAAAAAGAAAGAAAGAAAGAAAGAAAGAAAAGAAAGAAAGAAAGAAAGAAAGAAAGAAAGAAAGAAAGGAAGGATAAGAACACAGCAACAGTTTTAGTCTTAAGACTTAATATTACAAGGATTATATTTATATTTTAAAATCAAGTTGTGAAGTGAAATTAGTTATTGGTTATTGGTGGATTGTGTGATGTTATCAAGATCATGGGTATTTTATCCATCTGACTATGTCAGATAACATGTATAACTGCTTAAATTCTTCAGGGCTTTGCTCTTCTGTGGTCATCAAACATTCTTCCAGTTTTTGTCCACATGCCTCTCATGGGAGTCTGGAGCATGAAGGAGTGGCTTACTTCCTCCTCAGCTCATGGCAGAGGTAACTCAGGCGAACACAGCACCTTCCTCTATGGGGACAGAAAGCTGTCCTCGTTAAGAAGTGTTCAAATGAAATTAAATTTTTCTTTTCCTTTCCTCTTTAGGTTTTTATGTAGTAGAAATTATGCCTACATTTTATTGAAAAGCTCTTGATGTAATTATTTTTTCTGGTTTCTACCTGCCCTCCTGTTCTCCAGCTTTGCTTCCACAGTTCAAAACTCATAAATAATAAATTTTAGACATAAACATTCCAAATTCTGTAGCTTTTATAATAGTATATTGTTATAATTCCTCATTTCATCATTATTGTTTGCTTTTATTATACATGTTTTATAATCGAAAGTTGAAGGGGAAGTTTTTTTTGGCCAAACACGTGTACAAAACGCACACACACACATAGATTTTGGAATACATCCTAGCATTTGCAGAATCAGCAGCCAATCTTTGAAAATGGCCAACAAACAGACTAATTTTAACAGCTATTTCTAATTTAGTTTGGAGACTATTAATACAATTTTATTAATTAATCAATGAATTAATTTTTCTCCAGCCTAATCACAGTTTGCCCCCTCCTCTTCTCCTTCCAGTCCTTCCCCATACAAACTGCAGAAAAGTTTACCCACCTATTGGGGCGTGGCCTCATAGACTATTTACAGGATGCCGAAGCACGGCCAGCCCTCTTCTTCTCTCTGCCCCCCCTTGTCCCCACTTCGCTCGTTCAGCTTGTTTTGGATCTGATCTCCATCCATCGTTCAAGAGAGAATCCTGATTTGTATGTTTTCCCCTAAAATAAATGTGTCTATCTGTCAGGTCTGAGCCAGTGTGAGATTTCTTTTTGCCCCCAATCTCTCTACCATCACTTGATGCCCACATGTATTTAACTTCCACGCCTCTTGGGCGGATTGAGAGCCGCTTCCGATGGATGAATCCCCATCAAAATCCCTGCCACAACAAAGTTTGCAGAGAGACAGCCACCAGCCCAAGCAGAAGTGCTGCTTTCCGGCCACTAAAAAAACTCCCTGGAAGACTCTTTGTCCCAACAGCATGAGTAGAAGCACCGTTTGCCAGCTGTGCTGCGACCCCAGCGTGTGCAGCTTCTGGGTTTCTGTTCTCTACCCCAAGGCTCTGGGTTTCTTACTCCGTGTATGGAATTGATTTGATTACACCTAATCTGTGGAGTAACTCATTTTCCCCCAATTTTTTAACAATGGGTACCAAGGCGGATTTTAGCACAGGACCTATCGTGTCACCATTGCATTGATTCTAGTCACGATTTGGAAACAGCACCATCTGGCTGGTTGACAGGTAAAATGGCAGATTTCGTTTCTAATGGGGTTTTTGCTAGAATTTTTCACTACCACAATTGAAAGCATTACATGAGGCGTATGTGACTATGAAGGTACCTCAATTTACTGGTTATTAGGTTTCAGTTTTCTTCTCCATATTATATCATTAAGGAAGAATATAGCACTAGTTGACAGGATTAAATGTAATCAAAAATCAGAGATTATCTGAACAAGGGGATACGCTGATAGGCAAAATTGACTCCATATCTAAGGGCACTAGGAAGTTACCTGAAAGGGTTCATACTGTTGAATTTGACGTTCAGAAGTTATCCACAAGGTTTTCGATAAGGTAACAGACAGAATGTACTCTCCAGGATGGTAATCTGCACATATCCAAGAACAGTTCAAGGAGGAGGTGTTATCTTTGAAGGGAAACATTAAAACCTTGGAATCACAGGTGGTGCAGAATGGGGACCAGAAAATTGATACCTTAGGGAAATCGCTAGAAACATGTGCAGGTCAGGAAGATTCAAGCTTTAATGAGAGACAATGATAAAAAGATTTGAAATGATTGAGAAATTATTGGAGCTGATGAACAGGGTGAGAAGACACAAGGACAGGAGTACCTTGACAAAGCATCAACTTTTAAAGGCTCAAAGGGAGCCAAAGAAGGTAAATGGATGCCAATAGGACTAAATGATCTAAAAGAAATTCAAGCAAGCAATCATTACTAATGGCCGAACTCTGCATTTGTTAAGGAGAGTGATAAGGATTTAGGCTTCTAATGTCAGAGCTACCTTTCATGATTTCTCTCGTTGGTGTCAGCAGTACTGGATGATGAACCCTCCTTGATGTTTGGAATTTATTTCATAGAAGAATAAAAACATATAGAACAACAAGAAAGAGCAAAAGGTGTGGAGGTTTCCCAAGATCACATTCTTGGCATAGAACCATATGCTGATGCACAGGTCCAAGCTCTTTATGACGAAGAAGTATTGTCTCTGTGCCACAAAGCAGCCTTGAATGCTTGCAACAGGATACAAGAACTAAGGAAAAGGTTTGAATCATATACCAGGGTTAGACAGGGACAGAGAGAACCTGTTACTGGCTTTTTACAAGAATTAATTAAGACTCTGCAAATAGAAGTAACAGACCCAGACGCTAGATGAATAATTCTTGAATCTCTGGCTTTTAAGGTCTAGGTCAGCACCTATGGATGAATGGATTCAGCATATGATGAATGTTGAAAAGTTTACTATAATGATAAATCTTGGGTAGGAGAAGCAATTTCCAAAGCAATGAGGAGACATCAAACTGCCAAGTGTTTTAATTGTGGTAAAATAGGACATCTGAAAAAGGATTGTAGACAAGGAATATCTGGGAATAATACCTCATCTGGGAATGGCAAGAATAGGAAACCTTGGCCTTCAGATATATGTAGGAGGTGTGGTAAAGGATGACATTGAACCAGGGAATGAAGATCCAACAACAGACAGTCAAGGCAACCTGATACCATCAGGAAACTCCTTGAGGGACCACTCACAGGCTCCCAAGCCAAAAGTGGCCCGGTCATTCCCAGTAACCGTGGTGGACATGTCACATCAGGAAAGTTAAGAAATCTAAAACCTTCTGTGCAAGACCATAATGTTCTAAGTGATGGCTCAAATTTGGAGGATAAGTCAGAAATTCAAATAGGAAATAAGAAGCATATATTTTGGCAAACTTCTATAAATGATCATAGACCAAAACTGAGAGTGCATATAAATGGAATTGTAATTGTTAGCTTGATAGACACAGGAGCCGGGATGAGTATCATTACTCCAGAATTGTGGCATCCAAATTGGCCTCTTCAAGAGGGAGGTGTGCAATTAATAGGAATTGGAACCATATCTCGAGTTAAACAAAGCATGAGATGGGTTGACTGTCTTGAGCCAGAAGGTCAAAGAAGAAAGCTGAGGCCATATGTAGCTGATATTGCAATAAATGTATGGGGCTGTGACCTGCTACAACAATGGAATACCCAGGTTAACATTCCTGCAATCTCAGGAACTCATAATTCTGGAAAGGATGTAATAAGGTACTATGCACGAAGGTCACCAGCCATTCAGGCTGTACAAGAACACAAAGCAACTAACAAGCCTTTAGAGGTACCAACAACCCTACCTTTAAAATGGCTAACTGAGAAGCCAATATGGGTTAAGCAATGGCCTCTAGCTGAAGATAAATTGCAGGCTTTAGAATGATTGGTACAGAAGCAATTAGATGCTCAACATATTGAGGAATTAACTAGCCCTTGGAATTCTCCTGTGTTTGTTGTTAAAAAAAAAATCTGGTA
This sequence comes from Microtus obscurus, assembly GCA_963919715.1. Classification (NCBI taxonomy): domain Eukaryota; kingdom Metazoa; phylum Chordata; class Mammalia; order Rodentia; family Cricetidae; genus Microtus; species Microtus obscurus. The sequence continues at coordinate 4,056 of CAWTZC010002243.1, forward strand.
AACGGAGGATGGTGACAGATCTAAGAGCTGTCAACAAGGTAATCAACCTATGGGCACTCTATAGTCTAGAATTCCTCTGCCTTCTCTGTTGCCAAAAGAATGGCCCCTTATAGTTAACTTGTTATGGGATTATTCTTGTTTTGTAATACCTTAACACAGATGCAGGACAGGAGGCTGTAAAAGGATGATGATACTTGTAAATGCATATACATCCATACATTTGCTTTTCTATAGATTCTTTCTTCTCACGTGATTGTGGAGGAATCATTCTTCACAAACCAAAGTGAACAAGGTCAGATATGCAATGTAGGAGCACCAGCAATGCAGTAAGTATATTACACATACACATTAAAACTTATAATGAAACTCATTATTTTGTGTAGCTAAAATATAATAATTAAGAAACATTTTGAAACTTAATTAGCATTACAGTTTTTAATTGAATAAATAAAGTAACTCAGTGTATTTACTTCTTCTAATATAAAGTCATTTAATCACAGGAGTTTCATCACTACTGTCCTAATTTGGCTAATTGGGCTAAGCTAAAAGCCTGGAAAGGGGAAAAGAGAATCCATGGTTTCTTAACTGGGAAGTTTCTTTCCCCTATAAATCAAATGTTAGTAGAACTCACCTATGTCACTTGACTGGTAATGTTATATAAAGTTAGAGACACGGGGAGCACAGAGGGGATTATTTATTAAATGAAGTTTGAATTATTCCTTTAATTTTTCACTGGTCCATGGACCAAGTGCAGAGCTACAGAGACAAAGCTATCGATCCCAGTCAGTACAAGCAGGAATAGATTCATCAATAAAACCAGGTCAGGAACACCAGATTGTGCAGTGTGACTGACTTGGCCGTGCCCAGAGAGAACCTTGGCACCTGTGTTGTGTTTTATCTTTGTCAGTTCCTGGCTGACAACACTTCACAGACTGTGATTTTCTGCACTTCCTAGTCATCTCCACCCTTGAATTGTTTCACACTGAAGTTACACATAATTTTTGGAAAGATTTTCACTTCTCTCTATCTCAAGCAGAAAAGTAAAATTAACTTTCTCACTCAATTCAAAGTTTTCAACACAGAGTATAAGCTGTCAGACAAACTCAAAAAATAATATTCACATAGCATCTGTCCTGTCTTTGATTTCCTTCAGGTTGTGTGGTTCTGTGATTTTCAGGTTTCCGGAAACCTACTTGATGACATTCAGATCTCAATTTCTGCCTCTTTGAAAGTGTTTCATGAGCATGACATTAAGCACAGCAGCAGTGCCAGGAAATTTATTAATTAATTCAGTTTTAAAATTCAATAATAAAAAGTTTATGGGGTATGGTGTCATAATTTGATATATGTACATCTTATGTACAGACACATATATATGTACAGATTGGAGTGGTTAATATTTACATATCATTAAATATTCAAAAGATGACCAACATACATTTGTGTGACTGTATGAGGTTATGGCATGATCATTCACTCCATGTATATGGCACATTTCAACCAACTGAGGGTAATGTGTACCTCCGTGGCCTAGCAGGTTCTGTTAGGATCTTCAAGTCCCCCTCTCATGATTAAACTCAGGCTTTGAATAGTTCAGCTGCCATTTTTGTGTGGCCTGATTTTTCCCTTTCTGCATCACAGGCGGGTTGCATATAGAACAGCGATGCTCATTCAAACGTGAAGTTAAGGAGCAAAAATTTGTCCTTTAAATCCATATATTATATAGAAAAAAAATGAGAGTCATAATATTTAAAGGTTCTCACCTGAGTCCACTTTAACTAAGCTACTAGCCTCTTTTTATGGCAAAAAAAAAGTGCATTTGGTCATCTGGAGAAGAGTTCAATTTATTAAATGCATTCTGTATCAAATCCAGAAATGAGTTCATTGTAGATTCTCTGTATTCTCAAAAAAAGACACTTTTCCATTATTTAACTTCTGTTACACTTTCTTGATTCTCAGAAGAAGCCACACCAGTTCCCTGGGATGATTCTGCCTCAGATAATCCTAGCAGAAACTCTATCACATCGACAATTCTTAGAGCTGTGGTTGGGGTTAAATGAAAAAGGGGTTCATGCACATGGACTAGTACTTAGTTGTAGCGAGCAGCATGATGGAGATGTATAATCAACTCCTATGGCTAAGGCCTGACCTATGCTATGATCACGCAATGATCATCAGCTGCTTGCAGATGCATGGGCCTATGGGCAGTGCCCACCTGTCAATCCGGGATTGTCAGCCCATGCCTACTTAAGGGTTGGGAGAGGTTTGCCTGGAGAGAGAGAGGGAAAGAGAGAGGGGAAAAGAGAGAGAAAGTGAATAAGGTCCTGAATAAACTGTCAGCAAGAAGAGCTCCGGTGGTCGCGTCATCCTTGCGGGTCAAGGGTGGACGTGACACTTAGTCACACCCATTTGTGTTCCCTTGCACTTTTATCAAGTATGCCAGGGACACGTAGGGGCATTGCTGTAGATTTCTTCCTGGTCCATTTCTGTTGATTCTTTTTGAGAAGGAATGGCATGTAACAGCCTCATTAAGAAATCCACTGTATTAAAGGGAACACTCCTGCATTGCTGATGGGAGTGCAAGCTGGTACAGCCCCTTTGGATATCAGTATGGCGATTTCTCAGAAAATTTGGAAACAACCTTCCTCGAGACCCAGAAATACCACTTTTGGGTATATACCCAAAGGATGCTCAATCATACCACAAGGACATGTACTCAACTATGTTCATAGCAGCATTGTTCATCATAGCCAGAACCTGGAAACAACCTAAATGCCCCTTGACCAAAGAACAGATAAAGAAAATGTGGTAATTTACACAATGGAGTACTACACAGCAGAAAACAATAATGACATCTTGAAATATGCAGGCAAATAGATGGAGCTAGAAAACATCATATTGAGTGAGGTAACCCAGAAACACAAATAGCATATATACTCAATCCTAAATTCCTTTTACAAATAAAGCAAAAAAAAAAAGCCAGCCTACAAATTACAATCCCAGAGAACCTAGACAACAATGAGGACCCTAAGAAAGACATACATAGATCTAATCTACATGGGAGGTAGAAAAAGACAAGATCTCTTGAGCAAATTTAGAGCATGGGGACCATGGGAGAGGGTTGAAGGGGAGGCTGGAGAAGCAGGGAGGGGGGGCAGAGAAAAATGTAGAGCTCAATAAAATCAATAAAAAAAAAAGAAAGAAAAAACCTACCTTAGGGCTTAAGCAGATAATTTAACTGGACGTGATAGTGTAATTATTGAAAAGACAAAGAAATAAAACTGAAATTACTTGAAAATAAAAAACAAGAAAAATCAAAACAAATGCTGGTTTAGTCTTGGACAAAGGGGGATGCATATTCACAGCTGTGAGGATGGAAAATTAATCTAGGCATTAGGGAAGTCAGTAGGAGGATTCTAAAAAGAATAAAAATAAAAATATATCAACCATGTGAGCCATGTTACCTAACATCTGGGTACTAACCATAGAGTTAACACCTCACTAGAACACTTGTACTTAGATGTTTATTGCATACTATTTGTAAGAATGAGGCCAGAGACAACATTTGAGTAAGTCTCTAATTTTAGGAATGGACTGGAACCAGATCGTGATGCATTTCTATATATTTCTTACTTTTATTGCAATATAATAATAAGTCCACATTTTTGGGTTTGAGTTACATCACTCAGGATGATTTTTTAAATCATTTTATCATTTCTTCCACTTGCCAAAAGTTTTCATGATGTCATTTTTTTTAAACAGCTGAGTAATACTCCACTGTGTAATTATACTACGTTCTTCTGTTGAGGGGCATCTAGGTTGTTTCCAGTTTCTGGCTATTATGAATAAAGCCATGCTGAACACAATTAATCAAGTGTTCTTGTGGTAGAATGAAACATCCCTTGGGTATATGCCCAGGAATGGATCCCTGGATCCCGAGGTAGATCCATTCCCATCTTTCTGAGGAGCCACCCCACTGATTTCTATACTGTCTGCGCAGTCTTGAACCCCCACCAGAAATGGGTGAGCGTTCTCCTTGCTCTATATCCTCACCATCATGAGCTGTCACTTTAATTATTGATCATAGCCAATCTGACAGGTGTAAGATGGACTCTCAAGCAGTTTTGATTTGCAAATCCATGATGTTGAAAATTTCTTTAAGTATTTCTCAGCCATTTGAATTTTCAATGAAATATTTTCTGTTTAGAACTATACCCCCATTTTTCAATTGTATTATTAGACATTTAGATTTCTATTTTCTTGAGTTCTTTAATTATTTACCAACTCAGAAGTAGAGTTGGTAAAAATCTTTCCCATTCTCTAGGCTGATGCTTTGTTCTACTGATGGTGTCTTGTCATACAGAGCTTTTTCAGTTTCCTAAGGTCCCATTTATTGATTGTTGATCTTAGTGTCTCCACTATTGGTGTTCTCATCAGAAAGTCTTCTCCTGTGCCAATGAGTTCAAGGCTTTCCCCCACGTTTATCAGGTTCAGTGCATCTGGTTTTATGTTGAGGTCTTTAAACCACTTGACTTGAGTTTTATGCAGGGTGATAAATATGGACATTTTTACTATGTTAATCCTACAGATCCATGAGCATGGGAGGTCTTTCCATCTTCTGATACCTTCTCCACTTCCTTTCTTCAAAGACTTGAAATTCTTATCATGCAACCTTTCAGTTGCTTGGTTAGAGTTATATCAAAATATTTTCTATAACTTCAGGCCATTGTCAAAGGTGCTATTTACCTATTTTTTTTCTTAGTCCATTTGTCATTTGTATATAGGAGGACTAGTGATGTGTGTGTGTGTGTGTGTGTGTGTGTGTGTGTGTGTGTGTGTGTGTGTTCATCTTGTATCTAGCCACTTCACTGAAGGTGCTTATTATCAGGTGTAGTAGATCCCTGGTGGGATTTTTAGAAACACTTACATATTTTATCATGTCTTCTGAAAAGAGAGATACTTTGACTTCTTCCTTTCCAATTTGTGTCCCCTTTGATGTTCTCATTCAGTTATCTTATTGTTCTAGTTAGAGCTTCAAGTACTCTATTGATCAGATATGGAAAAAGTGGTCAACCTTGTCTTGTTCCCAATTTTGGTCAAAGTGCTTTGCATTTCTCTCCGTTTAATTTGATACTGGCTATAGGCTTGCTATAAATTGCCTTTATTATGTCCATGTATGTCCCTTGTATCCTTAATCTCCCTGGGACATCTACTATAAAAGGGGAGTTGGATTTTGCAATAACATTTTGTGTGTCTAATGAGATTATCATATTTTTTCTTTTAGTTTGTTCTTTTGGTGATTTACTGAATTTCATATATTGAATCATCCCTGAATTTCTGGGATGAAGCCAACTTGATTATGGAGGATGATATTTTTGATATATTCTTGGACTCAGCTTGCAAGTATTTTATTGAGTAGTTTTGCACCTATGCTCCTAAGGTAAACTGACCTGTAATTCAATTTCTTTCTTGAGGCTTTATGTGATATGGGTATCAGATAACCGTGACTCATAAAAATGAGCTTGGCAATGTTCTTTCTATTAAAATTGTCTGGTCCTGGCTTTTATTTCCAGACTTTTATTGACTGCTTCTGTTTTACTAGGAGTTATAGGTACATTTGAATTGTTTATCTGAACTTTTGATTTAATTTGGTAAGTGGTACCTATTGAGAAAATTATTCATTTATTTTAGATTTTTCCAATTTATTAGAGCACGGGTTTTTAAAGCATGTTCTTAAGATTCTCTGGATTTTCTTACTGTCTATTGTAGTTATTCCTTTTTCATTTTTGATTTTCTTAATTTGGATATTCTCTCTCCATCTTTTAGTTAGTGTGCATAAGGGTTTGTATATCTTCTTTTTTTTTCCTTTTATTTATTTATTAAAGATTTCTGTCTCTTCGCCGCCACCGCCTCCCATTTCCCTTCCCCTCCCCCAATCAAGTCCCCCTCCCTCATCAGCCCAAAGAGCAATCAGGGTTCCCTGCCCTGTGGGAAGTCCAAGGAACACCCACCTCCATCCAGGTCTAGTAAGGTGAGCATCCAAACTGCCTAGGCTCCCACAAAGCCAGTACATGCAGTAGGATTAAAAACCCATTGCCATTGTTCTTGAGTTCTCAGTAGTCCTCATTGTCCGCTATGTTCAGCGAGTCCGGTTTTATCCCGGGCTTTTTTCAGACCCAGGCCAGCTGGCTTTGGTGAGTTCCCAATAGAACACCCCCATTGTCTCAGTGTATGGGTGTACCCCTCGCAGTCCTGAGTTCCTCGCTCGTGCTCTCTCTCCTTCTGCTCCTGATTTGGACCTTGTATATCTTCTTGATTTTCTCAAAGAACCAACTTTTTTTTTTTATTGATTCTTTGTGTTGTTCTCTTTATTCCTATTTTATTGATTTCAGTCCTGAGTTTGATTATTTCTTTCCATCTACTCTTCTTGGGTGCAATTACTTCTTTTTGTTCTAGAGATTTCAAGTGTGCTGTTAAGTTGTTAGTATGAGAGCTCTCCTTTTGGTTTTATATTGGCACTTTTCTCTTAGCATTGCTTTGATTTTGTCCCATTGGGTATGCTGTGTTTTACATTTCATCAAATTCTGTCTTGACTCATTTTTCATCCAGTAGAGAGTTCAGTTTATGTGCATGTGTAGGCTTTCTGTTGTTTCTGATGCTGAGCTCCAGCTTTAATTGGTGATGGCCTGATAGGACGCAGGGAGTTTCCTTTATCTGTTGAGACTTGTTCTGTGTTTGAGGATGTTGTCAATTTTGGAGAAAGTGAGGTGGAGAGGTGGAGAGAAGAATATATATTCTTATATGTTTGGGTGAAATGTTCTGTAAATATTTATTAGGTGCTTTTGGTGTATAGTGTCTGTCAGCAGCAGCATTTATTTAGATTCTGTCTGGATGACCTGTTTGTTGATGAAAGTGGAGTATTAATGTCCCTCAGCATCAATTTGTGAGGGCCAATATGTAATTTAAGCTGTTCAAGATTTGATCAGGAACAGGCTTTGCCCTATGTACATAACCCACATCCGATCCCATACGGGTCTGCCAGGTCCTCTAGCACAAGGTAATGCAGATATTGATCAATTATTGATTGGTAGTGTGCTACAAGCCTCTGAATTTCATGAAAAACATCATGTTAATAGCAAAGGCTTGAAGAAAGAGTTTTCTATTACATGGCAACAAGCTAAGGAGATTGTAAAGAAGTGCCCTACTTGCTCTTTCTATAACCAAACGCCACTGCCAGCAGGGGCTAATCCTAAGGGCACCCATAGGAATGAAATCTGGCAGATGGATGTGTTCCACTTTGCAGAATTTGGCAAATTGAAGTATGTTCATCACACCATTGACACTTATTCAGGCTTTCAGTGGGCAACTGCTTTAAGTTCGGAAAAGGCTGATTCAGTAATTACTCATTTATTAGAAGTCATGGCCATCATGGGTATACCTACACAGATAAAGACAGATAATGGTCCTGCTTATGTCTCTAGGAAAATGAAACGGTTTTTTTGACTATTACAATATCAAGCATGTTACAGGTATACCATACAATCCTACAGGTCAGGCAGTCATAGAAAGATCAAATAGAACTATAAAGGATATGTTGAACAAACAGAAAAGGGTGGAAAACACCCCCAGAAATAAGTTACATAATGCTTTGTTAACCTTGAATTTTCTTAATGCTAATGAGAAAGGAACAACGGCCGCAGAAAGACATTGGATAATGGAAAAGTCTACTGAACTAAATCAACCAGTTTATTTCAAGGGATGTGCTAACCTCACAATGGAAGCCAGGAGATGTGCTGCGTTGGGGAAGGGGTTTTGCTCTTATCTCCACAGGTGAGGAAAAATTGTAGATACCGTCAAAATTAATAAAGGTTCGGTATGAAGAAGACAAGACACTTGGAAAAGATAAATAACAATTCATTCACAAGGACGAGAGCATACTAATGGTAAGGAACATAAATAGGTTGGGGGCAGGGTTCTTTTCTTATCTCCACAGATAAATACTGATCTTCAAAAAATTTAAGGGACCCTGAATATTTACTCAGTGATGGATGGAAAATGGTTACAACCCCACTAAGATCAGTAAGTATTGACTCTATATATATACATATCTATATGTTTTATTGAACACTTTTTTATAAATATGTAGAGCTGGTTTTGGAGTTGGACTCTGGCCCAGTCCCTCTTCAATTCCAAACCTGTTGATAGAGATATCTCACAGGATAAGAATAATTATATACTTGGTAAACTTTCTTTACTTTTTCTCATATCTGTGTCTTTCTTTATATGTCAGTATGTGTCTTTGTTGTTAATGTTTAAATTTCCCATAACAAACAACAAATTTTTCTACAGTAATTTTAGAAGTTTTCAGGATGAAGATGGGGCCCCACAACATCAACTAATCTGGTTTTTATGACGTCATGATTATATACATATTTTTTTTCTTTTTTCTTTCTTTTTAAGTGCTAATAATAGACTTGTTTTTTGGTACCAACTGCTCGAGACAATTTCGAATGGTGCACATTTTTGACAACACTCTGGCCAGACCTTCTAAAGATACACAGAGACTAGTTACAATTTTCTTAGGTCAAAGGTTAATTTGGGAATTTTGTCATCATTTGCTTTCACGGGAGCCCTAAGGAGAACGTCGCCCCATGTCAGCTAGCAATCTTAGAGGACGACGTCCCTCTCTCCCAACAGAGTTTGCCCTCAGGGTTAGGGACATCTTTTAATGGTTGGTTTGGGGTTGAGGGGATGGGGGGATGTTTTATGGAATTAGGGGTATGTTAAAAAAAAAAAAAAAAAAAAAAAAAAAAAAAAAGAAAGAGGGGATTAACTGGTTTGATGTTTGGTATTTGTGAGTTACTGATTTCAGAAAATTGTTTTCGGACTGTTTCCTGTATATTGATATATTGTATATTGAATGTGAGTGTTCCTACCTCTATTTTTGTATAAGAATATGCTTATATTAGATTGATACTTCTACCATAATACGATGTACATTTCTACCTCTGATACTATTTATGTAATATCAATATTGAATGTGAGCTCCTTCCATTGTTTACTTTTGTTATGTAATGACATTGTCTACAGATGAAGATCATTGTCTTCATATATTGCACAGAATCATTGTCTTCATATATTGCACAGCTTATTCTTTTAATCTTCAAGTTAGATAGGTATTGAGAATTATATTTTGTCATGTTTATTTTTAGGTTAATCAGGTCTTCTAGATACATAGAGATTATATTTAGTATAGATAGTATAATCTTCAGCCTCTTTAAAGAGCTGCAGAAAATGGCTTTTAATCTAACCTAGAATTCTATGCCAAGGAGACACAATTACTCCTGGCAACGCCACTCTACTCCCGAGAGAACGTTGAGCACCAAAGACACTCCACTGGGAGCTTGTCTTCTTGGCAGAACTGGCCTTTGGGTTAAGAAAAGCCCATACCTCAACTACTGACAAAGTTATGAAACAGGATTGTCTTATCTTGCCAAGACAGGGTAGGATGATTCTAAGAAAGTTCCTTACATCTGATAATGGTATGTCAGTTATGTTTGGCCAGCCAAAGTTGGTTGACTCAACATTGCAAACGAGAATTTGGGTGATTGCCCAGGTAGTCAGTTGTCTCTGTTATTTTTGGCACATTTTGGATATCTCTTATTTGTTAAGTAATATTTATTCCTTCTCAGATCTTTGATGGAGTTGAAGATTATATAACTGTAATTACTCTCTATATTAGTTAGACTCTTTGAGATAGACTGTCTGGTAAAACTTTTTGTTCTCAATATTGTTTATTATATTTCTTTTTTGTTATTATTGTTTATAGTTGTATTTGGTTTAATTCTGCTCTTATTTAGACAAAAGGGGGAGATGTAGGGATGAGCCCCACCCCCTAGTGGGTGGGCTCGCCTGGGGCAGGGACTGATAAAAAGTGCAGACGCTCCGGCCCTTGTTTTGTCTCTCCTGTTCGCCGGGAACTTTTGGTTGCGTGAGTTAATAAAGCTGTATAACCTTATAATTATCCTTCTGACTTAATTCAAATCCGCCTTTA
>CAWTZC010002245.1:0-57214 GCA_963919715.1 Microtus obscurus
CAATGTCTAATGGCTGTTATTGCACCAGCAGAGATTGTGCTGGGTCTGGCCTGCTCTGTGTCTCTGGGGATATTCCTAGTCCTAGGCAGAATTTTGAAGGCAATGTCTTCCAGGGATGATGGCTATGCATGGGGTTATGCATGATAGGCACGGCCTCTGCTGTGTGCTACAAACTTCGCAAAATCAGGCTACCTTCCTGGCTCCAGCGCCATGATGAGACCATCTGTCTTTATGGAGCATCCATAATTGTTTCCCTTTTTTCCTTGATGGAAAGGTAGGACAAGTTCACTAAATCAAAGGTAGGGGAGGTATGGTTAAGTGTGCCTAGGTGCCAATTGATATACTAGATTTCCCAGGGTGGTATTAGCGCTGGCAAAGAACTGTGGACCCCCAATTGTGTCCAGGACATGCCAAATGGCGATATATTCCATAAGACCATTAAGGCAGGGTATTAGCTTCGAAAGCCACTGCCAAAGCTGACTAGAACTTTTGTCTCGGGCAGTTCCAATCGGGATCATCAGCTGATGTAGGAGGGTCATCTGTCTCTGTGTCACTTCCACTGCTTATTTAATAAAGAAACTTTTTTGACCTTTTGATATGATAAAAATTCAGGTGGGTGGAGAAGACAGAACAGAATGCTGGGAAGGAGGGAAGTGAGGCAAATGCCATGAAACTCTGGCCCAAGATGGACGTAGGTTAGGAACTTCCCGGTAAGCCACCACCTCGTGTTGCTACACACATTAATAGAAATGGGTTAATCAAGACATGAGATTAGCCGAGAAGAGGCTAGATCTAATGGGCCAAGCAATGTTTAAATGAAGACAATTTGTGTGTTGTTATTGCCGGTGTAAAGCTGGCCAGGAGGGAGACCAGCGGGACGAAAAACAGGCTTTCTCTGCTCCTCACTACAATAAGCCAAAATGAAAACAAGAGTCACGGAATTAAATTTCCAGTCCTTTTGAGGTGTCATGGGAACCGTAGAAGTACCCACCATTATGACTCCTCCTTGTGACCTATTTTGAAGCCCCCGATCGGTGGCTCATAAACACGGCCTATGGAATTTTCCAAGGTTGTATCTTTGGAATGCCATTCTGGACACCGAGGCCCAAGGATTTTCACATTCTAGGAATCAGCCCCAAACTAATGAATCCCGGGCTTCTAACTTGAGTATCTTCTCTTAGAGTTTCAGAAATATGAACAGGTGAAGGAACAAGGCCAGGAGGGATCAAAGCCTATGGAATAATCTTTTCACTGACCTGAAAAACGAGTGTTGACGCGTGCTCCAAGACAGCATCCCCAGTCACTGAAAGGCAGAAGAGATGATGGGAACGTGAGCAGGGCTTTGGACATGGAGACTAGCTCAAGAGCAATGTTTGACATGAGGTGCCATTTGAGGGAGCACTCAGTGATTTCATAAGGTTGTGCCCCTGGACCAAATAGGGTTCCCTGATGGGGAACAATAACATGGGGTTTTGTCCTGCATCCTGGCCTAAGCGGTCCCTAGGTAGACCAGACACCCCAATGCCCCCGTACTATAGTCTGGGCCTCAGCGTATGGCTATTGATCGTGATTTTAATGTCATCATCTCTCTTCGTGACATTGGTTTGTCATCATTGACCCAGTTCTCGAGAGAGCAAAGCTCTGCCTGGGGTTTGGACAAAGCACCATTGCTTACCAGTGCCGCAAACAGTGTCTAGGTGGTATGTATTGACATGGTTGGCACAAAGGTTCAGCCCGATGGATGCCCTGGTCTGATTTGATCAGAAGCCCTTCTGTTCTTGTTACGGCCCCTTAGGGAAAGAAGAAACAAGGTGTTGTCAGGGCCAAACTTGACATGCACCTGATACCCGGGAAATGACTGCTGATGCTGTCCAGGGCCTGAGAGCATGATGCCTTGGAGGAGGATCATAGTGCCACGCGAGATATCACTGATCAATGGCTCGAGGGCTAGAGCCAACTCTGATTGATGGCCACATTTTAGCCTGCCCAAGCAAAGTTCAGTCACTCAGGAGCATGCTCTTGCCGCTGACTGCTCTGATTGGCAGCCTGAGACTGCTGCCGATTGGAGTAGGCAGGGCTTTGATACCTTGGAATCTTGCCTGTCCAGCATCAGGCATTCGAAGGTCTGAGAACTGCCTTCCACTTGACATGCTACCCATGTGTCTCATTCTACTCTGCCTACCATCATCCACACACTAATACAGAAAGAATCCAATGTCTTATGGCTGTTATTGCACCAGCAGAGATTGTGCTGGGTCTGGCCTGCTCTGTGTCTCTGGGGATATTCCTAGTCCTAGGCAGAATTTTGAAGGCAATGTCTTCCAGGGATGATGGCTATGCATGGGGTTATGCATGATAGGCACGGCCTCTGCTGTGTGCTACAAACTTCTCAAAATCAGGCTGCCTTCCTGGCTCCAGCGCCATGATGAGACCATCTGTCTTTATGGAGCATCCATAATTGTTTCCCTTTTTGCCTTGATGGAAAGCTAGGACAAGTTCACTAAATCAAAGGTAGGGGAGGTATGGTTAAGTGTGCCTAGGTGCCATTTGATATACTAGTTTTCCCAGGGTGGTATTAGCGCTGGCAAAGAACTGTGGACCCCCAATTGTGTCCAGGACATGCCAAATGGCGATATATTCCATAAGACCATTAAGGCAGGGTATTAGCTTCGAAAGCCACTGCCAAAGCTGACTAGAACTTTTGTCTCGGGCAGTTCCAATCGGGATCATCAGCTGATGTAGGAGGGTCATCTGTCTCTGTGTCACTTCCACTGCTTATTTAATAAAGAAACTTTTTTGACCTTTTGATATGATAAAAATTCAGGTGGGTGGAGAAGACAGAACAGAATGCTGGGAAGGAGGGAAGTGAGGCAAATGCCATGAAACTCTGGCCCAAGATGGACGTAGGTTAGGAACTTCCCGGTAAGCCACCACCTCGTGTTGCTACACACATTAATAGAAATGGGTTAATCAAGACATGAGATTACCCGAGAAGAGGCTAAATCTAATGGGCCAAGCAATGTTTAAATGAAGACAATTTGTGTGTTGTTATTGCCGGTGTAAAGCTGGCCAGGAGGGAGACCAGCGGGACGAAAAACAGGCTTTCTCTGCTCCTCACTACAATAAGCCAAAATGAAGACAAGAGTCACGGAATTAAATTTCCAGTCCTTTCTGAGGTGTCATGGGAACCGTAGAAGGACCCACCATTATGACTCCTCCTTGTGACCTATTGTGAAGCCCCCGATCGGTGGCTCATAAACATGTCCTTTGGAATTTTTCAAGGTTGTACATTTGGAATGCCATTCTGGACACCGAGGCCCAAGGATTTTCACATTCTAGGAATCAGCCCCAAACTAATGAATCCCGGGCTTCTAACTTGAGTATCTTCTCTTAGAGTTTCAGAAATATGAACAGGTGAAGGAACAAGGCCAGGAGGGATCAAAGCCTATGGAATAATCTTTTCACTGACCTGAAAAACGTGTGTTGACGCGTGCTCCAAGACAGCATCCCCAGTCACTGAAAGGCAGAAGAGATGATGGGAACGTGAGCAGGGCTTTGGACATGGAGACTGGCTCAAGAGCAATGTTTGACACGAGGTGCCATTTGAGGGAGCACTCAGTGATTTCATAAGGTTGTGCCCCTGGACCAAATAGGGTTCCCTGATGGGGAACAATAACATGGGGTTTTGGCCTGCATCCTGGCCTAAGCGGTCCCTAGGTAGACCAGACACCCCAATGCCCCCGTACTATAGTCTGGGCCTCAGCGTATGGCTATTGATCGTGATTTTAATGTCATCATCTCTCTTCGTGACATTGGTTTGTCATCATTGACCCAGTTCTCGAGAGAGCAAAGCTCTGCCTGGGGTTTGGACAAAGCACCATTGCTTACCAGTGCCGCAAACAGTGTCTAGGTGGTATGTATTGACATGGTTGGCACAAAGGTTCAGCCCGATGGATGCCCTGGTCTGATTTGATCAGAAGCCCTTCTGTTCCTGTTACGGCCCCTTAGGGAAAGAAGAAACAAGGTGTTGTCAGGGCCAAACTTGACATGCACTTGATGCCCGGGAAATGACTGCTGATGCTGTCCAGGGCCTGAGAGCATGATGCCTTGGAGGAGGATCATAGTGCCACGCGAGATATCACTGATCAATGGCTCGAGGGCTAGAGCCAACTCTGATTGATGGCCACATTTTAGCCTGCCCAAGCAAAGTTCAGTCACTCAGGAGCATGCTCTTGCCGCTGACTGCTCTGATTGGCAGCCTGAGACTGCTGCCGATTGGAGTAGGCAGGGCTTTGATACCTTGGAATCTTGCCTGTCCAGCATCAGGCATTCGAAGGTCTGAGAACTGCCTTCCACTTGACATGCTACCCATGTGTCTCATTCTACTCTGCCTACCATCATCCACACACTAATACAGAAAGAATCCATTTGGCTGTTATTGCACCAGCAGAGATTGTGCTGGGTCTGGCCTGCTCTGTGTCTCTGGGGATATTCCTAGTCCTAGGCAGAATTTTGAAGGCAATGTCTTCCAGGGATGATGGCTATGCATGGGGTTATGCATGATAGGCACGGCCTCTGCTGTGTGCTACAAACTTCGCAAAATCAGGCTGCCTTCCTGGCTCCAGCGCCATGATGAGACCATCTGTCTTTATGGAGCATCCATAATTGTTTCCCTTTTTGCCTTGATGGAAAGGTAGGACAAGTTCACTAAATCAAAGGTAGGGGAGGTATGGTTAAGTGTGCCTAGGTGCCATTTGATATACTAGTTTTCCCAGGGTGGAATTAGCGCTGGCAAAGAACTGTGGACCCCCAATTGTGTCCAGGACATGCCAAATGGCGATATATTCCATAAGACCATTAAGGCAGGGTATTAGCTTCGAAAGCCACTGCCAAAGCTGACTAGAACTTCTGTCTCGGGCAGTTCCAATCGGGATCATCAGCTGATGTAGGAGGGTCATCTGTCTCTGTGTCACTTCCATTGCTTATTTAATAAAGAAACTTTTTTGACCTTTTGATATGATAAAAATTCAGGTGGGTGGAGAAGACAGAACAGAATGCTGGGAAGGAGGGAAGTGAGGCAGATGCCATGAAACTCTGGCCCAAGATGGACGTAGGTTAGGAACTTCCTGGTAAGCCACCACCTCGTGTTGCTACACACATTAATAGAAATGGGTTAATCAAGATGTGAGATTTAGCCGATAAGAGGCTAGATCTAATGGGCCAAGCAATGTTTAAATGAAGACAATTTGTGTGTTGTTATTGTGCGTGTAAAGCTGGCCGATCAGCAGACCGGCGGGACGAAAAACAGGTCTGCTCTGCTCCTCACTACAATAAGCCAAAATGAAGACAAGAGTCACGGAATTAAATTTCCAGTCCTTTCTGAGGTGTCATGGGAACCGTAGAAGGACCCACCATTATGACTCCTCCTTGTGACCTATTGTGAAGCCCCCGATCGGTGGCTCATAAACATGTCCTTTGGAATTTTTCAAGGTTGTACATTTGGAATGCCATTCTGGACACCGAGGCCCAAGGATTTTCACATTCTAGGAATCAGCCCCAAACTAATGAATCCCGGGCTTCTAACTTGAGTATCTTCTCTTAGAGTTTCAGAAATATGAACAGGTGAAGGAACAAGGCCAGGAGGGATCAAAGCCTATGGAATAATCTTTTCACTGACCTGAAAAACGTGTGTTGACGCGTGCTCCAAGACAGCATCCCCAGTCACTGAAAGGCAGAAGAGATGATGGGAACGTGAGCAGGGCTTTGGACATGGAGACTGGCTCAAGAGCAATGTTTGACACGAGGTGCCATTTGAGGGAGCACTCAGTGATTTCATAAGGTTGTGCCCCTGGACCAAATAGGGTTCCCTGATGGGGAACAATAAATGGGGTTTTGGCCTGCATCCTGGCCTGAGCGGTCCCTAGGTAGACCAGACACACCAATGCCCCCGTACTATAGTCTGGGCCTCAGCGTATGGCTATTGATCGTGATTTTAATGTCATCATCTCTCTTCGTGACATTGGTTTGTCATCATTGACCCAGTTCTCGAGAGAGCAAAGCTCTGCCTGGGTTTTGGACAAAGCACCATTGCTTACCAGTGCCGCAAACAGTGTCTAGGTGGTATGTATTGACATGGTTGGCACAAAGGTTCAGCCCGATGGATGCCCTGGTCTGATTTGATCAGAAGCCCTTCTGTTCTTGTTACGGCCCCTTAGGGAAAGAAGAAACAAGGTGTTGTCAGGGCCAAATTTGACATGCACTTGATGACCGGGAAATGACTGCTGATGCTGTCCAGGGCCTGAGAGCATGATGCCTTGGAGGAGGATCATAGTGCCACGCGAGATATCACTGATCAAAGGCTCGAGGGGCTAGAGCCAACTCTGATTGATGGCCACATTTTAGCCTGCCCAAGCAAAGTTCAGTCACTCAGGAGCATGCTCTTGCCGCTGACTGCTCTGATTGGCAGCCTGAGACTGCTGCCGATTGGAGTAGGCAGGGCTTTGATACCTTGGAATCTTGCCTGTCCAGCATCAGGCATTCGAAGGTCTGAGAACTGCCTTCCACTTGACATGCTACCCATGTGTCTCATTCAACTCTGCCTACCATCATCCACACACTAATACAGAAAGAATCCATTATGGTGTTGCACAGAGAGATGTGCTTTGGCCTGCTTGTGTTTGGGGATATTCCTAGTCCTAGGCAGAATGAAGGAATGTTTCAGGGATGATGGCTATGCATGGGGTTATGCATGATAGGCAGTTGCTGTGTGCAAATAAAATCAGGCTGCCTTCCTGGCTCCAGCGCATGATGAGACCATCTGTCTTTATGGAGCATCCAGAATTGTTTCCCTTTTTGCCTTGATGGAAAGGTAGGACAAGTTCACTAAATCAAAGGTAGGGGAGGTATGGTTAAGTGTGCCTAGGTGCCATTTGATATACTAGTTTTCCCAGGGTGGAATTAGCGCTGGCAAAGAACTGTGGACCCCCAATTGTGTCCAGGACATGCCAAATGGCGATACATTCCATAAGACCATTAAGGCAGGGTATTAGCTTCGAAAGCCACTGCCAAAGCTGACTAGAACTTCTGTCTCGGGCAGTTCCAATCGGGATCATCAGCTGATGTAGGAGGGTCATCTGTCTCTGTGTCACTTTCATTGCTTATTTAATGAAGAAACTTTTTTGACCTTTTGATATGATAGAAATTCAGGTGGGTGGAGAAGACAGAACAGAATGCTGGGAAGGAGGGAAGTGAGGCAGATGCCATGAAACTCTGGCCCAAGATGGACGTAGGTTAGGAACTTCCCGGTAAGCCACCACCTCGTGTTGCTACACACATTAATAGAAATGGGTTAATCAAGACATGAGATTTAGCCGAGAAGAGGCTAGATCTAATGGGCCAAGCAATGTTTAAATGAAGACAATTTGTGTGTTGTTATTGCCGGTGTAAAGCTGGCCGGGCGGGAGACCGGCGGGACGAAAAACAGGCTTTCTCTGCTCCTCACTACAATAAGCCAAAATGAAGACAAGAGTCATGGAATTAAATTTCCAGTCCTTCTCTGAGGTGTCATGGGAACCGTAGAAGGACCCACCATTATGACTCCTCCTTGTGACCTATTGTGAAGCCCCCCGATCGGTGGCTCATAAACATGGCCTTTGGAATTTTCCAAGGTTGTACATTTGGAATGCCATTCTGGACACCGAGGCCCAAGGATTTTCACATTCTAGGAATCAGCCCCAAACTAATGAATCCCGGGCTTCTAACTTGAGTATCTTCTCTTAGAGTTTCAGAAATATGAACAGGTGAAGGAACAAGGCCAGGAGGGATCAAAGCCTATGGAATAATCTTTTCACTGACCTGAAAAAGGTGTGTTGACGCGTGCTCCAAGACAGCATCCCCAGTCACTGAAAGGCAGAAGAGATGATGGGAACGTGAGCAGGGCTTTGGACATGGAGACTGGCTCAAGAGCAATGTTTGACACGAGGTGCCATTTGAGGGAGCACTCAGTGATTTCGTAAGGTTGTGCCCCTGGACCAAATAGGGTTCCCTGATGGGGAACAATAACATGGGGTTTTGTCCTGCATCCTGGCCTAAGCGGTCCCTAGGTAGACCAGACACCCCAATGCCCCCGTACTTTAGTCTGGGCCTCAGCGTATGGCTATTGATCGTGATTTTAATGTCATCATCTCTCTTCGTGACATTGGTTTGTCATCATTGACCCAGTTCTCGAGAGAGCAAAGCTCTGCCTGGGGTTTGGACAAAGCACCATTGCTTACCAGTGCCGCAAACAGTGTCTAGGTGGTATGTATTGACATGGTTGGCACAAAGGTTCAGCCCGATGGATGCCCTGGTCTGATTTGATCAGAAGCCCTTCTGTTCCTGTTACGGCCCCTTAGGGAAAGAAGAAACAACGTGTTGTCAGGGCCAAACTTGACATGCACTTGATGACCCGGGAAATGACTGCTGATGCTGTCCAGGGCCTGAGAGCATGATGCCTTGGAGGAGGATCATAGTGCCACGCGAGATATCACTGATCAATGGCTCGAGGGCTAGAGCCAACTCTGATTGATGGCCACATTTTAGCCTGCCCAAGCAAAGTTCAGTCACTCAGGAGCATGCTCTTGCCGCTGACTGCTCTGATTGGCAGCCTGAGACTGCTGCCGATTGGAGTAGGCAGGGCTTTGATACCTTGGAATCTTGCCTGTCCAGCATCAGGCATTCGAAGGTCTGAGAACTGCCTTCCACTTGACATGCTACCCATGTGTCTCATTCAACTCTGCCTACCATCATCCACACACTAATACAGAAAGAATCCAGTGACGTATGGTTGTTATGGGTGCGGGTCGGTTTGATGAGACCATCTGTCTTTATGGAGCATCCAGAATTGTTTCCCTTTTTGCCTTGATGGAAAGGTAGGACAAGTTCACTAAATCAAAGGTAGGGGAGGTATGGTTAAGGGTGCCTAGGTGCCATTTGATATACTAGTTTTCCCAGGGTGGAATTAGCGCTGGCAAAGAACTGTGGACCCCCAATTGTGTCCAGGACATGCCAAATGGCGATATATTCCATAAGACCATTAAGGCAGGGTATTAGCTTCGAAAGCCACTGCCAAAGCTGACTAGAACTTCTGTCTCGGGCAGTTCCAATCGGGATCATCAGCTGATGTAGGAGGGTCATCTGTCTCTGTGTCACTTTCATTGCTTATTTAATGAAGAAACTTTTTTGACCTTTTGATATGATAAAAATTCAGGTGGGTGGAGAAGACAGAACAGAATGCTGGGAAGGAGGGAAGTGAGGCAGATGCCATGAAACTCTGGCCCAAGATGGAAGTAGGTTAGGAACTTCCTGGTAAGCCACCACCTCGTGTTGCTACACACATTAATAGAAATGGGTTAATCAAGATGTGAGATTTAGCCGATAAGTGGCTAGATCTAATGGGCCAAGCAATGTTTAAATGAAGACAATTTGTGAGTTGTTATTGCCGGTGTAAAGCTGGCCGGGCGGGAGACCGGCGGGACGAAAAACAGGTCTGCTCTGCTCCTCACTACAATAAGCAAAAATGAAGACAAGAGTCATGGAATTAAATTTCCAGTCCTTCTCTAGGTGTCATGGGAACCGTAGAAGGACCCACCATTATGACTCCTCCTTGTGATCTATTGTGAAGCCCCCGATCGGTGGCTCATAAACATGTCCTTTGGAATTTTCCAAGGTTGTACATTTGGAATGCCATTCTGGACACCGAGGCCCAAGGATTTTCACATTCTAGGAATCAGCCCCAAACTAATGAATCCCGGGCTTCTAACTTGAGTATCTTCTCTTAGAGTTTCAGAAATATGAACAGGTGAAGGAACAAGACCAGGAGGAATCAAAGCCTATGGAATAGTCTTTTCACTGACCTGAAAAAGGTGTGTTGACGCGTGCTCCAAGACAGCATCCCCAGTCACTGAAAGGCAGAAGAGATGATGGGAACGTGAGCAGGGCTTTGGACATGGAGACTGGCTCAAGAGCAATGTTTGACACGAGGTGCCATTTGAGGGAGCACTCAGTGATTTCGTAAGGTTGTGCCCCTGGACCAAATAGGGTTCCCTGATGGGGAACAATAACATGGGGTTTTGTCCTGCATCCTGGCCTAAGCGGTCCCTAGGTAGACCAGACACCCCAATGCCCCCGTACTATAGTCTGGGCCTCAGCGTATGGCTATTGATCGTGATTTTTATGTCATCATCTCTCTTCGTGACATTGGTTTGTCATCATTGACCCAGTTCTCGAGAGAGCAAAGCTCTGCCTGGGGTTTGGACAAAGCACCATTGCTTACCAGTGCCGCAAACAGTGTCTAGGTGGTATGTATTGACATGGTTGGCACAAATGTTCAGCCCGATGGATGCCCTGGTCTGATTTGATCAGAAGCCCTTCTGTTCCTGTTACGGCCCCTTAGGGAAAGAAGAAACAAGGTGTTGTCAGGGCCAAACTTGACATGCACTTGATACCCGGGAAATGACTGCTGATGCTGTCCAGGGCCTGAGAGCATGATGCCTTGGAGGAGGATCATAGTGCCACGCGAGATATCACTGATCAAAGGATCGAGGGCTAGAGCCAACTCTGATTGATGGCCACATTTTAGCCTGCCCAAGCAAAGTTCAGTCACTCAGGAGCATGCTCTTGCCGCTGACTGCTCTGATTGGCAGCCTGAGACTGCTGCCGATTGGAGTAGGCAGGGCTTTGATACCTTGGAATCTTGCCTGTCCAGCCTCAGGCATTCTAAGGTCTGAGAACTGCCTTCCACTTGACATGCTACCCATGTGTCTCATTCAACTCTGCCTACCATCATCCACACACTAATACAGAAAGAATCCAAGGTGCAGAGATGTGGGGAAAAATGAGACCATCTGTCTTTATGGAGCATCCAGAATTGTTTCCCTTTTTGCCTTGATGGAAAGGTAGGACAAGTTCACTAAATCAAAGGTAGAGGAAGTATGGTTAAGTGTGCCTAGGTGCCATTTGATATACTAGTTTTCCCAGGGCGGAATTAGCGCTGGCAAAGAACTGTGGACCCCCAATTGTGTCCAGGACATGCCAAATGGCGATATATTCCATAAGACCATTAAGGCAGGGTATTAGCTTCGAAAGCCACTGCCAAAGCTGACTAGAACTTCTGTCTCGGGCAGTTCCAATCGGGATCATCAGCTGATGTAGGAGGGTCATCTGTCTCTGTGTCACTTTCATTGCTTATTTAATGAAGAAACTTTTTTGACCTTTTGATATGATAAAAATTCAGGTGGGTGGAGAAGACAGAACAGAATGCTGGGAAGGAGGGAAGTGAGGCAGATGCCATGAAACTCTGGCCCAAGATGGACGTAGGTTAGGAACTTCCTGGTAAGCTACCACCTCGTGTTGCTACACACATTAATAGAAATGGGTTAATCAAGATGTGAGATTTAGCCGATAAGTGGCTAGATCTAATGGGCCAAGCAATGTTTAAATGAAGACAATTTGTGAGTTGTTATTGCGGGTGTAAAGCTGGCCGGGCGGGAGACCGGCGGGACGAAAAACAGGTCTGCTCTGCTCCTCACTACAATAAGCCAAAATGAAGACAAGAGTCATGGAATTAAATTTCCAGTCCTTCTCTAGGTGTCATGGGAACCGTAGAAGGACCCACCATTATGACTCCTCCTTGTGACCTATTGTGAAGCCCCCGATCGGTGGCTCATAAACACGGCCTTTGGAATTTTCCAAGGTTGTACATTTGGAATGCCATTCTGGACACCGAGGCCCAAGGATTTTCACATTCTAGGAATCAGCCCCAAACTAATGAATCCCGGGCTTCTAACTTGAGTATCTTCTCTTAGAGTTTCAGAAATATGAACAGGTGAAGGAACAAGGCCAGGAGGGATCAAAGCCTATGGAATAGTCTTTTCACTGACCTGAAAAAGGTGTGTTGACGCGTGCTCCAAGACAGCATCCCCAGTCACTGAAAGGCAGAAGAGATGATGGGAACGTGAGCAGGGCTTTGGACATGGAGACTGGCTCAAGAGCAATGTTTGACACGAGGTGCCATTTGAGGGAGCACTCAGTGATTTCGTAAGGTTGTGCCCCTGGACCAAATAGGGTTCCCTGATGGGGAACAATAACATGGGGTTTTGTCCTGCATCCTGGCCTAAGCGGTCCCTAGGTAGACCAGACACCCCAATGCCCCCGTACTATAGTCTGGGCCTCAGCGTATGGCTATTGATCGTGATTTTAATGTCATCATCTCTCTTCGTGACATTGGTTTGTCATCATTGACCCAGTTCTCGAGAGAGCAAAGCTCTGCCTGGGGTTTGGACAAAGCCACCATTGCTTACCAGTGCCGCAAACAGTGTCTAGGTGGTATGTATTGACATGGTTGGCACAAATGTTCAGCCCGATGGATGCCCTGGTCTGATTTGATCAGAAGCCCTTCTGTTCCTGTTACGGCCCCTTAGGGAAAGAAGAAACAAGGTGTTGTCAGGGCCAAACTTGACATGCACTTGATGACCCGGGAAATGACTGCTGATGCTGTCCAGGGCCTGAGAGCATGATGCCTTGGAGGAGGATCATAGTGCCACGCGAGATATCACTGATCAATGGCTCGAGGGCTAGAGCCAACTCTGATTGATGGCCACATTTTAGCCTGCCCAAGCAAAGTTCAGTCACTCAGGAGCATGCTCTTGCCGCTGACTGCTCTGATTGGCAGCCTGAGACTGCTGCCGATTGGAGTAGGCAGGGCTTTGATACCTTGGAATCTTGCCTGTCCAGCATCAGGCATTCGAAGGTCTGAGAACTGCCTTCCACTTGACATGCTACCCATGTGTCTCATTCTACTCTGCCTACCATCATCCACACACTAATACAGAAAGAATCCAACGTCTTATGGGGCGGGATGGCTGGGCGTTATGAGACCATCTGTCTTTATGGAGCATCCAGAATTGTTTCCCTTTTTGCCTTGATGGAAAGGTAGGACAAGTTCACTAAATCAAAGGTAGAGGAGGTAAGGTTAAGTGTGCCTAGGTGCCATTTGATATACTAGATTTCCCAGGGCGGAATTAGCGCTGGCAAAGAACTGTGGACCCCCAATTGTGTCCAGGACATGCCAAATGGCGATACATTCCAAAAGACCATTAAGGCAGGGTATTAGCTTCGAAAGCCACTGCCAAAGCTGACTAGAACTTCTGTCTCGGGCAGTTCCAATCGGGATCATCAGCTGATGTAGGAGGGTCATCTGTCTCTGTGTCACTTTCATTGCTTATTTAATGAAGAAACTTTTTTGACCTTTTGATATGATAAAAATTCAGGTGGGTGGAGAAGACAGAACAGAATGGTGGGAAGGAGGGAAGTGAGGCAAATGCCATGAAACTCTGGCCCAAGATGGACGGAGGTTAGGAACTTCCTGGTAAGCCACCACCTCGTGTTGCTACACACATTAATAGAAATGGGTTAATCAAGATGTGAGATTTAGCCGATAAGTGGCTAGATCTAATGGGCCAAGCAATGTTTAAATGAAGACAATTTGTGAGTTGTTATTGCGGGTGTAAAGCTGGCCGGGCGGGAGACCGGCGGGAAGAAAAACAGGCTTTCTCTGCTCCTCACTACAATAAGCAAAAATGAAGACAAGAGTCATGGAATTAAATTTCCAGTCCTTCTCTAGGTGTCATGGGAACCGTAGAAGGACCCACCATTATGACTCCTCCTTGTGACCTATTGTCAAGCCCCCGATCGGTGGCTCATAAACATGGCCTTTGGAATTTTCCAAGGTTGTACATTTGGAATGCCATTCTGGACACCGAGGCCCAAGGATTTTCACATTCTAGGAATCAGCCCCAAACTAATGAATCCCGGGCTTCTAACTTGAGTATCTTCTCTTAGAGTTTCAGAAATATGAACAGGTGAAGGAACAAGACCAGGAGGAATCAAAGCCTATGGAATAGTCTTTTCACTGACCTGAAAAAGGTGTGTTGACGCGTGCTCCAAGACAGCATCCCCAGTCACTGAAAGGCAGAAGAGATGATGGGAACGTGAGCAGGGCTTTGGACATGGAGACTGGCTCAAGAGCAATGTTTGACACGAGGTGCCATTTGAGGGAGCACTCAGTGATTTCGTAAGGTTGTGCCCCTGGACCAAATAGGGTTCCCTGATGGGGAACAATAACATGGGGTTTTGTCCAGCATCCTGGCCTAAGCGGTCCCTAGGTAGACCAGACACCCCAATGCCCCCGTACTATAGTCTGGGCCTCAGCGTATGGCTATTGATCGTGATTTTAATGTCATCATCTCTCTTCGTGACATTGGTTTGTCATCATTGACCCAGTTCTCGAGAGAGCAAAGCTCTGCCTGGGGTTTGGACAAAGCACCATTGCTTACCAGTGCCGCAAACAGTGTCTAGGTGGTATGTATTGACATGGTTGGCACAAAGGTTCAGCCCGATGGATGCCCTGGTCTGATTTGATCAGAAGCCCTTCTGTTCCTGTTACGGCCCCTTAGGGAAAGAAGAAACAAGGTGTTGTCAGGGCCAAACTTGACATGCACTTGATGACCGGGAAATGACTGCTGATGCTGTCCAGGGCCTGAGAGCATGATGCCTTGGAGGAGGATCATAGTGCCACGCGAGATATCACTGATCAAAGGATCGAGGGCTAGAGCCAACTCTGATTGATGGCCACATTTTAGCCTGCCCAAGCAAAGTTCAGTCACTCAGGAGCATGCTCTTGCCGCTGACTGCTCTGATTGGCAGCCTGAGACTGCTGCCGATTGGAGTAGGCAGGGCTTTGATACCTTGGAATCTTGCCTGTCCAGCCTCAGGCATTCTAAGGTCTGAGAACTGCCTTCCACTTGACATGCTACCCATGTGTCTCATTCTACTCTGCCTACCATCATCCACACACTAATACAGAAAGAATCCAATGTCTTAGGCTGTATTGCAAGAGAGAGGATGAGACCATCTGTCTTTATGGAGCATCCAGAATTGTTTCCCTTTTTGCCTTGATGGAAAGGTAGGACAAGTTCACTAAATCAAAGGTAGAGGAGGTATGGTTAAGTGTGCCTAGGTGCCATTTGATATACTAGTTTTCCCAGGGTGGAATTAGCGCTGGCAAAGAACTGTGGACCCCCAATTGTGTCCAGGACATGCCAAATGGCGATATATTCCATAAGACCATTAAGGCAGGGTATTAGCTTCGAAAGCCACTGCCAAAGCTGACTAGAACTTCTGTCTCGGGCAGTTCCAATCGGGATCATCAGCTGATGTAGGAGGGTCATCTGTCTCTGTGTCACTTTCATTGCTTATTTAATGAAGAAACTTTTTTGACCTTTTGATATGATAAAAATTCAGGTGGGTGGAGAAGACAGAACAGAATGCTGGGAAGGAGGGAAGTGAGGCAGATGCCATGAAACTCTGGCCCAAGATGGAAGGAGGTTAGGAACTTCCTGGTAAGCTACCACCTCGTGTTGCTACACACATTAATAGAAATGGGTTAATCAAGATGTGAGATTTAGCCGATAAGAGGCTAGATCTAATGGGCCAAGCAATGTTTAAATGAAGACAATTTGTGAGTTGTTATTGCCGGTGTAAAGCTGGCCGGGCGGGAGACCGGCGGGACGAAAAACAGGCTTTCGCTGCTCCTCACTACAATAAGCCAAAATGAAGACAAGAGTCATGGAATTAAATTTCCAGTCCTTCTCGAGGTGTCATGGGAACCGTAGAAGGACCCACCATTATGACTCCTCCTTGTGACCTATTGTGAAGCCCCCGATCGGTGGCTCATAAACACGTCCTTTGGAATTTTCCAAGGTTGTACATTTGGAATGCCATTCTGGACACCGAGGCCCAAGGATTTTCACATTCTAGGAATCAGCCCCAAACTAATGAATCCCGGGCTTCTAACTTGAGTATCTTCTCTTAGAGTTTCAGAAATATGAACAGGTGAAGGAACAAGGCCAGGAGGGATCAAAGCCTATGGAATAGTCTTTTCACTGACCTGAAAAACGTGTGTTGACGCGTGCTCCAAGACAGCATCCCCAGTCACTGAAAGGCAGAAGAGATGATGGGAACGTGAGCAGGGCTTTGGACATGGAGACTGGCTCAAGAGCAATGTTTGACACGAGGTGCCATTTGAGGGAGCACTCAGTGATTTCATAAGGTTGTGCCCCTGGACCAAATAGGGTTCCCTGATGGGGAACAATAACATGGGGTTTTGGCCTGCATCCTGGCCTAAGCGGTCCCTAGGTAGACCAGACACCCCAATGCCCCCGTACTATAGTCTGGGCCTCAGCGTATGGCTATTGATCGTGATTTTAATGTCATCATCTCTCTTCGTGACATTGGTTTGTCATCATTGACCCAGTTCTCGAGAGAGCAAAGCTCTGCCTGGGGTTTGGACAAAGCTTGACCATTGCTTACCAGTGCCGCAAACAGTGTCTAGGTGGTATGTATTGACATGGTAGGCACAAAGGTTCAGCCCGATGGATGCCCTGTTCTGATTTGATCAGAAGCCATTCTGTTCCTGTTACGGCCCCTTAGGGAAAGAAGAAACAACGTGTTGTCAGGGCCAAACTTGACATGCACTTGATACCCGGGAAATGACTGCTGATGCTGTCCAGGGCCTGAGAGCATGATGCCTTGGAGGAGGATCATAGTGCCACGCGAGATATCACTGATCAAAGGCTCGAGGGCTAGAGCCAACTCTGATTGATGGCCACATTTTAGCCTGCCCAAGCAAAGTTCAGTCACTCAGGAGCATGCTCTTGCCGCTGACTGCTCTGATTGGCAGCCTGAGACTGCTGCCGATTGGAGTAGGCAGGGCTTTGATACCTTGGAATCTTGCCTGTCCAGCATCAGGCATTCGAAGGTCTGAGAACTGCCTTCCACTTGACATGCTACCCATGTGTCTCATTCTACTCTGCCTACCATCATCCACACACTAATACAGAAAGAATCCAATGAGACCATCTGTCTTTATGGAGCATCCAGAATTGTTTCCCTTTTTGCCTTGATGGAAAGGTAGGACAAGTTCACTAAATCAAAGGTAGAGGAGGTATGGTTAAGTGTGCCTAGGTGCCATTTGATATACTAGTTTTCCCAGGGCGGAATTAGCGCTGGTAAAGAACTGTGGACCCCCAATTGTGTCCAGGACATGCCAAATGGCGATATATTCCATAAGACCATTAAGGCAGGGTATTAGCTTCGAAAGCCACTGCCAAAGCTGACTAGAACTTCTGTCTCGGGCAGTTCCAATCGGGATCATCAGCTGATGTAGGAGGGTCATCTGTCTCTGTGTCACTTTCATTGCTTATTTAATGAAGAAACTTTTTTGACCTTTTGATATGATAAAAATTCAGGTGGGTGGAGAAGACAGAACAGAATGCTGGGAAGGAGGGAAGTGAGGCAGATGCCATGAAACTCTGGCCCAAGATGGAAGTAGGTTAGGAACTTCCTGGTAAGCTACCACCTCGTGTTGCTACACACATTAATAGAAATGGGTTAATCAAGATGTGAGATTTAGCCGATAAGTGGCTAGATCTAATGGGCCAAGTAATGTTTAAATGAAGACAATTTGTGAGTTGTTATTGCCGGTGTAAAGCTGGCCGGGCGGGAGACCGGCAGGAAGAAAAACAGGCTTTCGCTGCTCCTCACTACAATAAGCAAAAATGAAGACAAGAGTCATGGAATTAAATTTCCAGTCCTTCTCTAGGTGTCATGGGAACCGTAGAAGGACCCTCCATTATGACTCCTCCTTGTGACCTATTGTCAAGCCCCCGATCGGTGGCTCATAAACACGGCCTTTGGAATTTTCCAAGGTTGTACATTTGGAATGCCATTCTGGACACTGAGGCCCAAGGATTTTCACATTCTAGGAATCAGCCCCAAACTAATGAATCCCGGGCTTCTAACTTGAGTATCTTCTCTTAGAGTTTCAGAAATATGAACAGGTGAAGGAACAAGGCCAGGAGGGATCAAAGCCTATGGAATAGTCTTTTCACTGACCTGAAAAACGTGTGTTGACGCGTGCTCCAAGACAGCATCCCCAGTCACTGAAAGGCAGAAGAGATGATGGGAACGTGAGCAGGGCTTTGGACATGGAGACTGGCTCAAGAGCAATGTTTGACACGAGGTGCCATTTGAGGGAGCACTCAGTGATTTCGTAAGGTTGTGCCCCTGGACCAAATAGGGTTCCCTGATGGGGAACAATAACATGGGGTTTTGTCCTGCATCCTGGCCTAAGCGGTCCCTAGGTAGACCAGACACCCCAATGCCCCCGTACTTTAGTCTGGGCCTCAGCGTATGGCTATTGATCGTGATTTTTATGTCATCATCTCTCTTCGTGACATTGGTTTGTCATCATTGACCCAGTTCTCGAGAGAGCAAAGCTCTGCCTGGGGTTTGGACAAAGCACCATTGCTTACCAGTGCCGCAAACAGTGTCTAGGTGGTATGTATTGACATGGTAGGCACAAATGTTCAGCCCGATGGATGCCCTGGTCTGATTTGATCAGAAGCCCTTCTGTTCTTGTTACGGCCCCTTAGGGAAAGAAGAAACAACGTGTTGTCAGGGCCAAACTTGACATGCACTTGATGACCCGGGGAAATGACTGCTGATGCTGTCCAGGGCCTGAGAGCATGATGCCTTGGAGGAGGATCATAGTGCCACGCGAGATATCACTGATCAAAGGCTCGAGGGCTAGAGCCAACTCTGATTGATGGCCACATTTTAGCCTGCCCAAGCAAAGTTCAGTCACTCAGGAGCATGCTCTTGCCGCTGACTGCTCTGATTGGCAGCCTGAGACTGCTGCCGATTGGAGTAGGCAGGGCTTTGATACCTTGGAATCTTGCCTGTCCAGCCTCAGGCATTCTAAGGTCTGAGAACTGCCTTCCACTTGACATGCTACCCATGTGTCTCATTCAACTCTGCCTACCATCATCCACACACTAATACAGAAAGAATCCAATGAGACCATCTGTCTTTATGGAGCATCCAGAATTGTTTCCCTTTTTGCCTTGATGGAAAGGTAGGACAAGTTCACTAAATCAAAGGTAGAGGAGGTATGGTTAAGTGTGCCTAGGTGCCATTTGATATACTAGTTTTCCCAGGGTGGAATTAGCGCTGGCAAAGAACTGTGGACCCCCAATTGTGTCCAGGACATGCCAAATGGCGATATATTCCATAAGACCATTAAGGCAGGGTATTAGCTTCGAAAGCCACTGCCAAAGCTGACTAGAACTTCTGTCTCGGGCAGTTCCAATCGGGATCATCAGCTGATGTAGGAGGGTCATCTGTCTCTGTGTCACTTTCATTGCTTATTTAATGAAGAAACTTTTTTGACCTTTTGATATGATAAAAATTCAGGTGGGTGGAGAAGACAGAACAGAATGCTGGGAAGGAGGGAAGTGAGGCAGATGCCATGAAACTCTGGCCCAAGATGGAAGTAGGTTAGGAACTTCCTGGTAAGCTACCACCTCGTGTTGCTACACACATTAATAGAAATGGGTTAATCAAGATGTGAGATTTAGCCGATAAGTGGCTAGATCTAATGGGCCAAGTAATGTTTAAATGAAGACAATTTGTGAGTTGTTATTGCCGGTGTAAAGCTGGCCGGGCGGGAGACCGGCAGGAAGAAAAACAGGCTTTCGCTGCTCCTCACTACAATAAGCAAAAATGAAGACAAGAGTCATGGAATTAAATTTCCAGTCCTTCTCTAGGTGTCATGGGAACCGTAGAAGGACCCTCCATTATGACTCCTCCTTGTGACCTATTGTCAAGCCCCCGATCGGTGGCTCATAAACACGGCCTTTGGAATTTTCCAAGGTTGTACATTTGGAATGCCATTCTGGACACCGAGGCCCAAGGATTTTCACATTCTAGGAATCAGCCCCAAACTAATGAATCCCGGGCTTCTAACTTGAGTATCTTCTCTTAGAGTTTCAGAAATATGAACAGGTGAAGGAACAAGACCAGGAGGAATCAAAGCCTATGGAATAGTCTTTTCACTGACCTGAAAAAGGTGTGTTGACGCGTGCTCCAAGACAGCATCCCCAGTCACTGAAAGGCAGAAGAGATGATGGGAACGTGAGCAGGGCTTTGGACATGGAGACTGGCTCAAGAGCAATGTTTGACACGAGGTGCCATTTGAGGGAGCACTCAGTGATTTCGTAAGGTTGTGCCCCTGGACCAAATAGGGTTCCCTGATGGGGAACAATGACATGGGGTTTTGGCCTGCATCCTGGCCTAAGCGGTCCCTAGGTAGACCAGACACCCCAATGCCCCCGTACTATAGTCTGGGCCTCAGCGTATGGCTATTGATCGTGATTTTTATGTCATCATCTCTCTTCGTGACATTGGTTTGTCATCATTGACCCAGTTCTCGAGAGAGCAAAGCTCTGCCTGGGGTTTGGACAAAGGACCGTTGACCATTGCTTACCAGTGCCGCAAACAGTGTCTAGGTGGTATGTATTGACATGGTAGGCACAAAGGTTCAGCCCGATGGATGCCCTGGTCTGATTTGATCAGAAGCCCTTCTGTTCCTGTTACGGCCCCTTAGGGAAAGAAGAAACAAGGTGTTGTCAGGGCCAAACTTGACATGCACTTGATACCCGGGAAATGACTGCTGATGCTGTCCAGGGCCTGAGAGCATGATGCCTTGGAGGAGGATCATAGTGCCACGCGAGATATCACTGATCAATGGCCCGAGGGCTAGAGCCAACTCTGATTGATGGCCACATTTTAGCCTGCCCAAGCAAAGTTCAGTCACTCAGGAGCATGCTCTTGCCGCTGACTGCTCTGATTGGCAGCCTGAGACTGCTGCCGATTGGAGTAGGCAGGGCTTTGATACCTTGGAATCTTGCCTGTCCAGCCTCAGGCATTCTAAGGTCTGAGAACTGCCTTCCACTTGACATGCTACCCATGTGTCTCATTCAACTCTGCCTACCATCATCCACACACTAATACAGAAAGAATCCAATGAGACCATCTGTCTTTATGGAGCATCCAGAATTGTTTCCCTTTTTGCCTTGATGGAAAGGTAGGACAAGTTCACTAAATCAAAGGTAGAGGAGGTATGGTTAAGTGTGCCTAGGTGCCATTTGATATACTAGTTTTCCCAGGGCGGAATTAGCGCTGGTAAAGAACTGTGGACCCCCAATTGTGTCCAGGACATGCCAAATGGCGATATATTCCATAAGACCATTAAGGCAGGGTATTAGCTTCGAAAGCCACTGCCAAAGCTGACTAGAACTTCTGTCTCGGGCAGTTCCAATCGGGATCATCAGCTGATGTAGGAGGGTCATCTGTCTCTGTGTCACTTTCATTGCTTATTTAATGAAGAAACTTTTTTGACCTTTTGATATGATAAAAATTCAGGTGGGTGGAGAAGACAGAACAGAATGCTGGGAAGGAGGGAAGTGAGGCAGATGCCATGAAACTCTGGCCCAAGATGGAAGGAGGTTAGGAACTTCCTGGTAAGCTACCACCTCGTGTTGCTACACACATTAATAGAAATGGGTTAATCAAGATGTGAGATTTAGCCGATAAGTGGCTAGATCTAATGGGCCAAGCAATGTTTAAATGAAGACAATTTGTGAGTTGTTATTGCCGGTGTAAAGCTGGCCGGGCGGGAGACCGGCGGGAAGAAAAACAGGCTTTCGCTGCTCCTCACTACAATAAGCCAAAATGAAGACAAGAGTCATGGAATTAAATTTCCAGTCCTTCTCTAGGTGTCATGGGAACCGTAGAAGGACCCTCCATTATGACTCCTCCTTGTGACCTATTGTGAAGCCCCCGATCGGTGGCTCATAAACATGGCCTTTGGAATTTTCCAAGGTTGTACATTTGGAATGCCATTCTGGACACCGAGGCCCAAGGATTTTCACATTCTAGGAATCAGCCCCAAACTAATGAATCCCGGGCTTCTAACTTGAGTATCTTCTCTTAGAGTTTCAGAAATATGAACAGGTGAAGGAACAAGACCAGGAGGAATCAAAGCCTATGGAATAGTCTTTTCACTGACCTGAAAAAGGTGTGTTGACGCGTGCTCCAAGACAGCATCCCCAGTCACTGAAAGGCAGAAGAGATGATGGGAACGTGAGCAGGGCTTTGGACATGGAGACTGGCTCAAGAGCAATGTTTGACACGAGGTGCCATTTGAGGGAGCACTCAGTGATTTCGTAAGGTTGTGCCCCTGGACCAAATAGGGTTCCCTGATGGGGAACAATAACATGGGGTTTTGTCCTGCATCCTGGCCTAAGCGGTCCCTAGGTAGACCAGACACCCCAATGCCCCCGTACTATAGTCTGGGCCTCAGCGTATGGCTATTGATCGTGATTTTAATGTCATCATCTCTCTTCGTGACATTGGTTTGTCATCATTGACCCAGTTCTCGAGAGAGCAAAGCTCTGCCTGGGGTTTGGACAAAGCACCATTGCTTACCAGTGCCGCAAACAGTGTCTAGGTGGTATGTATTGACATGGTAGGCACAAAGGTTCAGCCCGATGGATGCCCTGGTCTGATTTGATCAGAAGCCCTTCTGTTCCTGTTACGGCCCCTTAGGGAAAGAAGAAACAAGGTGTTGTCAGGGCCAAACTTGACATGCACTTGATACCCGGGAAATGACTGCTGATGCTGTCCAGGGCCTGAGAGCATGATGCCTTGGAGGAGGATCATAGTGCCACGCGAGATATCACTGATCAATGGCCCGAGGGCTAGAGCCAACTCTGATTGATGGCCACATTTTAGCCTGCCCAAGCAAAGTTCAGTCACTCAGGAGCATGCTCTTGCCGCTGACTGCTCTGATTGGCAGCCTGAGACTGCTGCCGATTGGAGTAGGCAGGGCTTTGATACCTTGGAATCTTGCCTGTCCAGCCTCAGGCATTCGAAGGTCTGAGAACTGCCTTCCACTTGACATGCTACCCATGTGTCTCATTCAACTCTGCCTACCATCATCCACACACTAATACAGAAAGAATCCATCTCAGGCTTTGACAGGAGATGGGGGTTCATGAGACCATCTGTCTTTATGGAGCATCCAGAATTGTTTCCCTTTTTGCCTTGATGGAAAGGTAGGACAAGTTCACTAAATCAAAGGTAGAGGAAGTATGGTTAAGTGTGCCTAGGTGCCATTTGATATACTAGTTTTCCCAGGGCGGAATTAGCGCTGGTAAAGAACTGTGGACCCCCAATTGTGTCCAGGACATGCCAAATGGCGATATATTCCATAAGACCATTAAGGCAGGGTATTAGCTTCGAAAGCCACTGCCAAAGCTGACTAGAACTTTTGTCTCGGGCAGTTCCAATCGGGATCATCAGCTGATGTAGGAGGGTCATCTGTCTCTGTGTCACTTCCACTGCTTATTTAATAAAGAAACTTTTTTGACCTTTTGATATGATAAAAATTCAGGTGGGTGGAGAAGACAGAACAGAATGCTGGGAAGGAGGGAAGTGAGGCAGATGCCATGAAACTCTGGCCCAAGATGGAAGGAGGTTAGGAACTTCCTGGTAAGCTACCACCTCGTGTTGTTACACACATTAATAGAAATGGGTTAATCAAGATGTGAGATTTAGCCGATAAGTGGCTAGATCTAATGGGCCAAGCAATGTTTAAATGAAGACAATTTGTGAGTTGTTATTGCTGGTGTAAAGCTGGCTGGGCGGGAGACCGGCGGGAAGAAAAACAGGCTTTCTCTGCTCCTCACTACAATAAGCCAAAATGAAGACAAGAGTCATGGAATTAAATTTCCAGTCCTTCTCTAGGTGTCATGGGAACCGTAGAAGGACCCACCATTATGACTCCTCCTTGTGACCTATTGTGAAGCCCCCGATCGGTGGCTCATAAACACGGCCTTTGGAATTTTCCAAGGTTGTACATTTGGAATGCCATTCTGGACACCGAGGCCCAAGGATTTTCACATTCTAGGAATCAGCCCCAAACTAATGAATCCCGGGCTTCTAACTTGAGTATCTTCTCTTAGAGTTTCAGAAATATGAACAGGTGAAGGAACAAGGCCAGGAGGGATCAAAGCCTATGGAATAGTCTTTTCACTGACCTGAAAAAGGTGTGTTGACGCGTGCTCCAAGACAGCATCCCCAGTCACTGAAAGGCAGAAGAGATGATGGGAACGTGAGCAGGGCTTTGGACATGGAGACTGGCTCAAGAGCAATGTTTGACACGAGGTGCCATTTGAGGGAGCACTCAGTGATTTCATAAGGTTGTGCCCCTGGACCAAATAGGGTTCCCTGATGGGGAACAATAACATGGGGTTTTGGCCTGCATCCTGGCCTAAGCGGTCCCTAGGTAGACCAGACACCCCAATGCCCCCGTACTATAGTCTGGGCCTCAGCGTATGGCTATTGATCGTGATTTTTATGTCATCATCTCTCCTCGTGACATTGGTTTGTCATCATTGACCCAGTTCTCGAGAGAGCAAAGCTCTGCCTGGGGTTTGGACAAAGCACCATTTCTTACCAGTGCCGCAAACAGTGTCTAGGTGGTATGTATTGACATGGTTGGCACAAAGGTTCAGCCCGATGGATGCCCTGGTCTGATTTGATCAGAAGCCCTTCTGTTCCTGTTACGGCCCCTTAGGGAAAGAAGAAACAAGGTGTTGTCAGGGCCAAACTTGACATGCACTTGATGCCCGGGAAATGACTGCTGATGCTGTCCAGGGCCTGAGAGCATGATGCCTTGGAGGAGGATCATAGTGCCACGCGAGATATCACTGATCAATGGCTCGAGGGCTAGAGCCAACTCTGATTGATGGCCACATTTTAGCCTGCCCAAGCAAAGTTCAGTCACTCAGGAGCATGCTCTTGCCGCTGACTGCTCTGATTGGCAGCCTGAGACTGCTGCCGATTGGAGTAGGCAGGGCTTTGATACCTTGGAATCTTGCCTGTCCAGCATCAGGCATTCGAAGGTCTGAGAACTGCCTTCCACTTGACATGCTACCCATGTGTCTCATTCTACTCTGCCTACCATCATCCACACACGAATACAGAAAGAATCCAGATGAGACCATCTGTCTTTATGGAGCATCCAGAATTGTTTCCCTTTTTGCCTTGATGGAAAGCTAGGACAAGTTCACTAAATCAAAGGTAGGGGAGGTATGGTTAAGTGTGCCTAGGTGCCATTTGATATACTAGTTTTCCCAGGGCGGAATTAGCGCTGGTAAAGAACTGTGGACCCCCAATTGTGTCCAGGACATGCCAAATGGCGATATATTCCATAAGACCATTAAGGCAGGGTATTAGCTTCGAAAGCCACTGCCAAAGCTGACTAGAACTTTTGTCTCGGGCAGTTCCAATCGGGATCATCAGCTGATGTAGGAGGGTCATCTGTCTCTGTGTCACTTCCATTGCTTATTTAATAAAGAAACTTTTTTGACCTTTTGATATGATAAAAATTCAGGTGGGTGGAGAAGACAGAACAGAATGCTGGGAAGGAGGGAAGTGAGGCAGATGCCATGAAACTCTGGCCCAAGATGGAAGGAGGTTAGGAACTTCCTGGTAAGCTACCACCTCGTGTTGCTACACACATTAATAGAAATGGGTTAATCAAGATGTGAGATTTAGCCGATAAGTGGCTAGATCTAATGGGCCAAGCAATGTTTAAATGAAGACAATTTGTGAGTTGTTATTGCGGGTGTAAAGCTGGCCGTGCGGGAGACCGGCGGGAAGAAAAACAGGTCTGCTCTGCTCCTCACTACAATAAGGCAAAATGAAGACAAGAGTCATGGAATTAAATTTCCAGTCCTTCTCGAGGTGTCATGGGAACCGTAGAAGGACCCACCATTATGACTCCTCCTTGTGACCTATTGTGAAGCCCCCGATCGGTGGCTCATAAACATGTCCTTTGGAATTTTTCAAGGTTGTACATTTGGAATGCCATTCTGGACACCGAGGCCCAAGGATTTTCACATTCTAGGAATCAGCCCCAAACTAATGAATCCCGGGCTTCTAACTTGAGTATCTTCTCTTAGAGTTTCAGAAATATGAACAGGTGAAGGAACAAGGCCAGGAGGGATCGAAGCCTATGGAATAATCTTTTCACTGACCTGAAAAACGTGTGTTGACGCGTGCTCCAAGACAGCATCCCCAGTCACTGAAAGGCAGAAGAGATGATGGGAACGTGAGCAGGGCTTTGGACATGGAGACTGGCTCAAGAGCAATGTTTGACACGAGGTGCCATTTGAGGGAGCACTCAGTGATTTCGTAAGGTTGTGCCCCTGGACCAAATAGGGTTCCCTGATGGGGAACAATAAATGGGGTTTTGGCCTGCATCCTGGCCTAAGCGGTCCCTAGGTAGACCAGACACCCCAATGCCCCCGTACTATAGTCTGGGCCTCAGCGTATGGCTATTGATCGTGATTTTAATGTCATCATCTCTCTTCGTGACATTGGTTTGTCATCATTGACCCAGTTCTCGAGAGAGCAAAGCTCTGCCTGGGGTTTGGACAAAGCACCATTGCTTACCAGTGCCGCAAACAGTGTCTAGGTGGTATGTATTGACATGGTAGGCACAAATGTTCAGCCCGATGGATGCCCTGGTCTGATTTGATCAGAAGCCCTTCTGTTCCTGTTACGGCCCCTTAGGGAAAGAAGAAACAAGGTGTTGTCAGGGCCAAACTTGACATGCACTTGATGCCCGGGGAAATGACTGCTGATGCTGTCCAGGGCCTGAGAGCATGATGCCTTGGAGGAGGATCATAGTGCCACGCGAGATATCACTGATCAATGGCCCGAGGGCTAGAGCCAACTCTGATTGATGGCCACATTTTAGCCTGCCCAAGCAAAGTTCAGTCACTCAGGAGCATGCTCTTGCCGCTGACTGCTCTGATTGGCAGCCTGAGACTGCTGCCGATTGGAGTAGGCAGGGCTTTGATACCTTGGAATCTTGCCTGTCCAGCATCAGGCATTCTAAGGTCTGAGAACTGCCTTCCACTTGACATGCTACCCATGTGTCTCATTCAACTCTGCCTACCATCATCCACACACGAATACAGAAAGAATCCATGATGAGACCATCTGTCTTTATGGAGCATCCAGAATTGTTTCCCTTTTTGCCTTGATGGAAAGGTAGGACAAGTTCACTAAATCAAAGGTAGAGGAGGTATGGTTAAGTGTGCCTAGGTGCCATTTGATATACTAGTTTTCCCAGGGCGGAATTAGCGCTGGTAAAGAACTGTGGACCCCCAATTGTGTCCAGGACATGCCAAATGGCGATATATTCCATAAGACCATTAAGGCAGGGTATTAGCTTCGAAAGCCACTGCCAAAGCTGACTAGAACTTCTGTCTCGGGCAGTTCCAATCGGGATCATCAGCTGATGTAGGAGGGTCATCTGTCTCTGTGTCACTTTCATTGCTTATTTAATGAAGAAACTTTTTTGACCTTTTGATATGATAAAAATTCAGGTGGGTGGAGAAGACAGAACAGAATGGTGGGAAGGAGGGAAGTGAGGCAGATGCCATGAAACTCTGGCCCAAGATGGACGTAGGTTAGGAACTTCCTGGTAAGCCACCACCTCGTGTTGCTACACACATTAATAGAAATGGGTTAATCAAGATGTGAGATTTAGCCGATAAGTGGCTAGATCTAATGGGCCAAGCAATGTTTAAATGAAGACAATTTGTGAGTTGTTATTGCGGGTGTAAAGCTGGCCGGGCGGGAGACCGGCGGGAAGAAAAACAGGCTTTCTCTGCTCCTCACTACAATAAGCCAAAATGAAGACAAGAGTCATGGAATTAAATTTCCAGTCCTTCTCTAGGTGTCATGGGAACCGTAGAAGGACCCACCATTATGACTCCTCCTTGTGACCTATTGTGAAGCCCCCGATCGGTGGCTCATAAACACGGCCTTTGGAATTTTCCAAGGTTGTACATTTGGAATGCCATTCTGGACACCGAGGCCCAAGGATTTTCACATTCTAGGAATCAGCCCCAAACTAATGAATCCCGGGCTTCTAACTTGAGTATCTTTTCTTAGAGTTTCAGAAATATGAACAGGTGAAGGAACAAGGCCAGGAGGGATCAAAGCCTATGGAATAATCTTTTCACTGACCTGAAAAACGTGTGTTGACGCGTGCTCCAAGACAGCATCCCCAGTCACTGAAAGGCAGAAGAGATGATGGGAACGTGAGCAGGGCTTTGGACATGGAGACTGGCTCAAGAGCAATGTTTGACACGAGGTGCCATTTGAGGGAGCACTCAGTGATTTCATAAGGTTGTGCCCCTGGACCAAATAGGGTTCCCTGATGGGGAACAATAACATGGGGTTTTGGCCTGCATCCTGGCCTAAGCGGTCCCTAGGTAGACCAGACACCCCAATGCCCCCGTACTTTAGTCTGGGCCTCAGCGTATGGCTATTGATCGTGATTTTAATGTCATCATCTCTCTTCGTGACATTGGTTTGTCATCATTGACCCAGTTCTCGAGAGAGCAAAGCTCTGCCTGGGGTTTGGACAAAGCACCATTGCTTACCAGTGCCGCAAACAGTGTCTAGGTGGTATGTATTGACATGGTTGGCACAAATGTTCAGCCCGATGGATGCCCTGGTCTGATTTGATCAGAAGCCCTTCTGTTCTTGTTACGGCCCCTTAGGGAAAGAAGAAACAACGTGTTGTCAGGGCCAAACTTGACATGCACTTGATGACCGGGAAATGACTGCTGATGCTGTCCAGGGCCTGAGAGCATGATGCCTTGGAGGAGGATCATAGTGCCACGCGAGATATCACTGATCAATGGCTCGAGGGCTAGAGCCAACTCTGATTGATGGCCACATTTTAGCCTGCCCAAGCAAAGTTCAGTCACTCAGGAGCATGCTCTTGCCGCTGACTGCTCTGATTGGCAGCCTGAGACTGCTGCCGATTGGAGTAGGCAGGGCTTTGATACCTTGGAATCTTGCCTGTCCAGCCTCAGGCATTCTAAGGTCTGAGAACTGCCTTCCACTTGACATGCTACCCATGTGTCTCATTCTACTCTGCCTACCATCATCCACACACGAATACAGAAAGAATCCAATGAGACCATCTGTCTTTATGGAGCATCCAGAATTGTTTCCCTTTTTGCCTTGATGGAAAGCTAGGACAAGTTCACTAAATCAAAGTTAGGGGAGGTATGGTTAAGTGTGCCTAGGTGCCATTTGATATACTAGTTTTCCCAGGGTGGTATTAGCGCTGGCAAAGAACTGTGGACCCCCATTTGTGTCCAGGACATGCCAAATGGCGATATATTCCATAAGACCATTAAGGCAGGGTATTAGCTTCGAAAGCCACTGCCAAAGCTGACTAGAACTTTTGTCTCGGGCACTTCCAATCGGGATCATCAGCTGATGTAGGAGGGTCATCTGTCTCTGTGTCACTTCCATTGCTTATTTAATAAAGAAACTTTTTTGACCTTTTGATATGATAAAAATTCAGGTGGGTGGAGAAGACAGAACAGAATGCTGGGAAGGAGGGAAGTGAGGCAGATTCCATGAAACTCTGGCCCAAGATGGACGTAGGTTAGGAACTTCCTGGTAAGCTACCACCTCGTGTTGCTACACACATTAATAGAAATGGGTTAATCAAGATGTGAGATTTAGCCGATAAGTGGCTAGATCTAATGGGCCAAGCAATGTTTAAATGAAGACAATTTGTGTGTTGTTATTGCCGGTGTAAAGCTGGCCGGGAGGGAGACCAGCGGGACGAAAAACAGGTCTGCTCTGCTCCTCACTAGAACAAGGCAAAATGAAGACAAGAGTCACGGAATTAAATTTCCAGTCCTTCTGAGGTGTCATGGGAACCCTATAAGGACCCACCATTATGACTCCTCCTTGTGACCTATTGTGAAGCCCCCGATAGGTGGCTCATAAACATGTCCTTTGGAATTTTTCAAGGTTGTACATTTGGAATGCCATTCTGGACACCGAGGCCCAAGGATTTTCACATTCTAGGAATCAGCCCCAAACTAATGAATCCCGGGCTTCTAACTTGAGTATCTTCTCTTAGAGTTTCAGAAATATGAACAGGTGAAGGAACAAGGCCAGGAGGGATCGAAGCCTATGGAATAATCTTTTCACTGACCTGAAAAACGTGTGTTGACGCGTGCTCCAAGACAGCATCCCCAGTCACTGAAAGGCAGAAGAGATGATGGGAACGTGAGCAGGGCTTTGGACATGGAGACTAGCTCAAGAGCAATGTTTGACATGAGGTGCCATTTGAGGGAGCACTCAGTGATTTCATAAGGTTGTGCCCCTGGACCAAATAGGGTTCCCTGATGGGGAACAATAACATGGGGTTTTGTCCTGCATCCTGGCCTAAGCGGTCCCTAGGTAGACCAGACACCCCAATGCCCCCGTACTATAGTCTGGGCCTCAGCGTATGGCTATTGATCGTGATTTTAATGTCATCATCTCTCTTCGTGACATTGGTTTGTCATCATTGACCCAGTTCTCGAGAGAGCAAAGCTCTGCCTGGGGTTTGGACAAAGCACCATTGCTTACCAGTGCCGCAAACAGTGTCTAGGTGGTATGTATTGACATGGTTGGCACAAAGGTTCAGCCCGATGGATGCCCTGGTCTGATTTGATCAGAAGCCCTTCTGTTCTTGTTACGGCCCCTTAGGGAAAGAAGAAACAAGGTGTTGTCAGGGCCAAACTTGACATGCACTTGATGACCGGGAAATGACTGCTGATGCTGTCCAGGGCCTGAGAGCATGATGCCTTGGAGGAGGATCATAGTGCCACGCGAGATATCACTGATCAATGGCTCGAGGGCTAGAGCCAACTCTGATTGATGGCCACATTTTAGCCTGCCCAAGCAAAGTTCAGTCACTCAGGAGCATGCTCTTGCCGCTGACTGCTCTGATTGGCAGCCTGAGACTGCTGCCGATTGGAGTAGGCAGGGCTTTGATACCTTGGAATCTTGCCTGTCCAGCATCAGGCATTCGAAGGTCTGAGAACTGCCTTCCACTTGACATGCTACCCATGTGTCTCATTCAACTCTGCCTACCATCATCCACACACTAATACAGAAAGAATCCAATGTCTAATGGCTGTTATTGCACCAGCAGAGATTGTGCTGGGTCTGGCCTGCTCTGTGTCTCTGGGGATATTCCTAGTCCTAGGCAGAATTTTGAAGGCAATGTCTTCCAGGGATGATGGCTATGCATGGGGTTATGCATGATAGGCACGGCCTCTGCTGTGTGCTACAAACTTCGCAAAATCAGGCTGCCTTCCTGGCTCCAGCGCCATGATGAGACCATCTGTCTTTATGGAGCATCCAGAATTGTTTCCCTTTTTGCCTTGATGGAACGGTAGGACAAGTTCACTAAATCAAAGGTAGAGGAGGTACGGTTAAGTGTGCCTAGGTGCCATTTGATATACTAGTTTTCCCAGGGTGGAATTGGCGCTGGCAAAGAACTGTGGACCCCCAATTGTGTCCAGGACATGCCAAATGGCGATTCATTCCAAAAGACCATTAAGGCAGGGTATTAGCTTCGAAAGCCACTGACAAAGCTGACTAGAACTTCTGTCTCGGGCACTTCCAATCGGGATCATCAGCTGATGTAGGAGGGTCATCTGTCTCTGTGTCACTTTTATTGTTTATTTAATGAAGAAACTTTTTTGACCTTTTGATATGATAAAAATTCAGGTGGGTGGAGAAGACAGAACAGAATGGTGGGAAGGAGGGAAGTGAGGCAGATGCCATGAAACTCTGGCCCAAGATGGACGTAGGTTAGGAACTTCCTGGTAAGCCACCACCTCGTGTTGCTACACACATTAATAGAAATGGGTTAATCAAGATGTGAGATTTAGCCGATAAGAGGCTAGATCTAATGGGCCAAGCAATGTTTAAATGAAGACAATTTGTGTGTTGTTATTGTGGGTGTAAAGCTGGCCGAGCGGGAGACCGGCGGGAAGAAAAACAGGCTTTGCTCTGCTCCTCACTACAATAAGCCAAAATGAAGACAAGAGTCACGGAATTAAATTTCCAGTCCTTCTCGAGGTGTCATGGGAACCGTAGAAGGACCCACCATTATGACTCCTCCTTGTGACCTATTGTGAAGCCCCCGATCGGTGGCTCATAAACATGTCCTTTGGAATTTTTCAAGGTTGTACATTTGGAATGCCATTCTGGACACTGAGGCCCAAGGATTTTCACATTCTAGGAATCAGCCCCAAACTAATGAATCCCGGGCTTCTAACTTGAGTATCTTCTCTTAGAGTTTCAGAAATATGAACAGGTGAAGGAACAAGGCCAGGAGGGATCGAAGCCTATGGAATAATCTTTTCACTGACCTGAAAAACGTGTGTTGACGCGTGCTCCAAGACAGCATCCCCAGTCACTGAAAGGCAGAAGAGATGATGGGAACGTGAGCAGGGCTTTGGACATGGAGACTGGCTCAAGAGCAATGTTTGACACGAGGTGCCATTTGAGGGAGCACTCAGTGATTTCATAAGGTTGTGCCCCTGGACCAAATAGGGTTCCCTGATGGGGAACAATGACATGGGGTTTTGGCCTGCATCCTGGCCTAAGCGGTCCCTAGGTAGAGCAGACACCCCAATGCCCCCGTACTTTAGTCTGGGCCTCAGCGTATGGCTATTGATCGTGATTTTAATGTCATCATCTCTCTTCGTGACATTGGTTTGTCATCATTGACCCAGTTCTCGAGAGAGCAAAGCTCTGCCTGGGGTTTGGACAAAGCACCATTGCTTACCAG
The DNA here is from genome assembly GCA_963919715.1 of Microtus obscurus. Lineage (NCBI taxonomy): Eukaryota > Metazoa > Chordata > Mammalia > Rodentia > Cricetidae > Microtus > Microtus obscurus. The sequence goes on from CAWTZC010002245.1 coordinate 32,687, forward strand.
TGCCGCAAACAGTGTCTAGGTGGTATGTATTGACATGGTTGGCACAAATGTTCAGCCCGATGGATGCCCTGGTCTGATTTGATCAGAAGCCCTTCTGTTCTTGTTACGGCCCCTTAGGGAAAAAAGAAACAACGTGTTGTCAGGGCCATCCTTGACATGCACTTGATGACCGGGAAATGACTGCTGATGCTGTCCAGGGCCTGAGAGCATGATGCCTTGGAGGAGGATCATAGTGCCACGCGAGATATCACTGATCAATGGCTCGAGGGCTAGAGCCAACTCTGATTGATGGCCACATTTTAGCCTGCCCAAGCAAAGTTCAGTCACTCAGGAGCATGCTCTTGCCGCTGACTGCTCTGATTGGCAGCCTGAGACTGCTGCCGATTGGAGTAGGCAGGGCTTTGATACCTTGGAATCTTGCCTGTCCAGCATCAGGCATTCGAAGGTCTGAGAACTGCCTTCCACTTGACATGCTACCCATGTGTCTCATTCTACTCTGCCTACCATCATCCACACACTAATACAGAAAGAATCCATTTAGGTGTATTGAAGCAGAGATGTGGGTCTGGCCTGCTTTGGGGATATTCTAGTCCTAGGCAGAATTTTGAAGGCAATGTCTTCCAGGGATGATGGCTATGCATGGGGTTATGATGATAGGCACGGCCTCTGCTGTGTGTAAAACTTCAAAATCAGGCTGTTCTGGCTCCAGCGCCATGATGAGACCATCTGTCTTTATGGAGCATCCATAATTGTTTCCCTTTTTGCCTTGATGGAAAGGTAGGACAAGTTCACTAAATCAAAGGTAGAGGAGGTAAGGTTAAGTGATGCCTAGGTGCCAATTGATATACTAGATTTCCCAGGGTGGAATTAGCGCTGGCAAAGAACTGTGGACCCCCAATTGTGTCCAGGACATGCCAAATGGCGATATATTCCAAAAGACCATTAAGGCAGGGTATTAGCTTCGAAAGCCACTGCCAAAGCTGACTAGAACTTCTGTCTCGGCCAGTTCCAATCGGGATCATCAGCTGATGTAGGAGGGTCATCTGTCTCTGTGTCACTTTTATTGCTTATTTAATGAAGAAACTTTTTTGACCTTTTGATATGATAGAAAATCAGTTGGGCGGAGAAGACAGAACAGAATGGTGGGAAGGAGGGAAGTGAGGCAAATGCCATGAAGCTCTGGCCCAAGATGGACAAATGTTAGGAACTTCCCGGTAAGCCACCACCTCGTGTTGCTACACACATTAATAGAAATGGGTTAATCAAGATGTGAGATTTAGCCGATAAGAGGCTAGATCTAATGGGCCAAGCAATGTTTAAATGAAGACAATTTGTGTGTTGTTATTGCGGGTGTAAAGCTGGCCGGGCGGGAGACCGGCGGGACGAAAAACAGGCTTTCTCTGCTCCTCACTACAATAAGCCAAAATGAAGACAAGAGTCACGGAATTAAATTTCCAGTCCTTCTGAGGTGTCATGGGAACCGTAGAAGGACCCACCATTATGACTCCTCCTTGTGACCTATTGTGAAGCCCCCGATCGGTGGCTCATAAACACGGCCTTTGGAATTTTCCAAGGTTGTACATTTGGAATGCCATTCTGGACACCGAGGCCCAAGGATTTTCACATTCTAGGAATCAGCCCCAAACTAATGAATCCCGGGCTTCTAACTTGAGTATCTTCTCTTAGAGTTTCAGAAATATGAACAGGTGAAGGAACAAGGCCAGGAGGGATCGAAGCCTATGGAATAATCTTTTCACTGACCTGAAAAACGTGTGTTGACGCGTGCTCCAAGACAGCATCCCCAGTCACTGAAAGGCAGAAGAGATGATGGGAACGTGAGCAGGGCTTTGGACATGGAGACTGGCTCAAGAGCAATGTTTGACACGAGGTGCCATTTGAGGGAGCACTCAGTGATTTCATAAGGTTGTGCCCCTGGACCAAATAGGGTTCCCTGATGGGGAACAATAACATGGGGTTTTGTCCTGCATCCTGGCCTAAGCGGTCCCTAGGTAGACCAGACACCCCAATGCCCCCGTACTTTAGTCTGGGCCTCAGCGCTATTGATCGTGATTTTAATGTCATCATCTCTCTTCGTGACATTGGTTTGTCATCATTGACCCAGTTCTCGAGAGAGCAAAGCTCTGCCTGGGGTTTGGACAAAGCACCATTGCTTACCAGTGCCGCAAACAGTGTCTAGGTGGTATGTATTGACATGGTTGGCACAAAGGTTCAGCCCGATGGATGCCCTGGTCTGATTTGATCAGAAGCCCTTCTGTTCCTGTTACGGCCCCTTAGGGAAAGAAGAAACAACGTGTTGTCAGGGCCAAACTTGACATGCACTTGATGACCGGGGAAATGACTGCTGATGCTGTCCAGGGCCTGAGAGCATGATGCCTTGGAGGAGGATCATAGTGCCACGCGAGATATCACTGATCAATGGCTCGAGGGCTAGAGCCAACTCTGATTGATGGCCACATTTTAGCCTGCCCAAGCAAAGTTCAGTCACTCAGGAGCATGCTCTTGCCGCTGACTGCTCTGATTGGCAGCCTGAGACTGCTGCCGATTGGAGTAGGCAGGGCTTTGATACCTTGGAATCTTGCCTGTCCAGCCTCAGGCATTCGAAGGTCTGAGAACTGCCTTCCACTTGACATGCTACCCATGTGTCTCATTCTACTCTGCCTACCATCATCCACACACTAATACAGAAAGAATCCACTAGGCGATTGCACCAGCAGAGATTGTGCTGGGTCTGGCCTGCTTGTGTTTGGGGATATTAGTCCTAGGCAGAATTTTAAGGCAATGTCTTCCAGGGATGATGGCTGAGGGCATGAGGCACGGCCTCTGCTGTGTAAATTCAAAATCAGGCTTTCCTGGCTCCAGCGCCATGATGAGACCATCTGTCTTTATGGAGCATCCAGAATTGTTTCCCTTTTTTGCCTTGATGGAAAGGTAGGACAAGTTCACTAAATCAAAGGTAGGGGAGGTAAGGTTAAGTGATGCCTAGGTGCCATTTGATATACTAGTTTTCCCAGGGTGGTATTAGCGCTGGCAAAGAACTGTGGACCCCCAATTGTGTCCAGGACATGCCAAATGGCGATATATTCCATAAGACCATTAAGGCAGGGTATTAGCTTCGAAAGCCACTGCCAAAGCTGACTAGAACTTCTGTCTCGGGCAGTTCCAATCGGGATCATCAGCTGATGTAGGAGGGTCATCTGTCTCTGTGTCACTTTCATTGCTTATTTAATGAAGAAACTTTTTTGACCTTTTGATATGATAAAAATTCAGGTGGGTGGAGAAGACAGAACAGAATGCTGGGAAGGAGGGAAGTGAGGCAGATGCCATGAAGCTCTGGCCCAAGATGGACGAAGGTTAGGAACTTCCCGGTAAGCCACCACCTCGTGTTGCTACACACATTAATAGAAATGGGTTAATCAAGATGTGAGATTTAGCCGATAAGAGGCTAGATCTAATGGGCCAAGCAATGTTTAAATGAAGACAATTTGTGTGTTGTTATTGCGGGTGTAAAGCTGGCCGGGCGGGAGACCGGCGGGACGAAAAACAGGTCTTCTCTGCTCCTCACTACAATAAGCCAAAATGAAGACAAGAGTCACGGAATTAAATTTCCAGTCCTTCTCTAGGTGTCATGGGAACCGTAGAAGGACCCACCATTATGACTCCTCCTTGTGACCTATTGTGAAGCCCCCGATCGGTGGCTCATAAACACGTCCTTTGGAATTTTTCAAGGTTGTACATTTGGAATGCCATTCTGGACACCGAGGCCCAAGGATTTTCACATTCTAGGAATCAGCCCCAAACTAATGAATCCCGGGCTTCTAACTTGAGTATCTTCTCTTAGAGTTTCAGAAATATGAACAGGTGAAGGAACAAGGCCAGGAGGGATCAAAGCCTATGGAATAATCTTTTCACTGACCTGAAAAACGTGTGTTGACGCGTGCTCCAAGACAGCATCCCCAGTCACTGAAAGGCAGAAGAGATGATGGGAACGTGAGCAGGGCTTTGGACATGGAGACTGGCTCAAGAGCAATGTTTGACACGAGGTGCCATTTGAGGGAGCACTCAGTGATTTCATAAGGTTGTGCCCCTGGACCAAATAGGGTTCCCTGATGGGGAACAATAACATGGGGTTTTGTCCTGCATCCTGGCCTAAGCGGTCCCTAGGTAGACCAGACACCCCAATGCCCCCGTACTTTAGTCTGGGCCTCAGCGTATGGCTATTGATCGTGATTTTAATGTCATCATCTCTCTTCGTGACATTGGTTTGTCATCATTGACCCAGTTCTCGAGAGAGCAAAGCTCTGCCTGGGGTTTGGACAAAGCACCATTGCTTACCAGTGCCGCAAACAGTGTCTAGGTGGTATGTATTGACATGGTTGGCACAAATGTTCAGCCCGATGGATGCCCTGGTCTGATTTGATCAGAAGCCCTTCTGTTCCTGTTACGGCCCCTTAGGGAAAGAAGAAACAAGGTGTTGTCAGGGCCAAACTTGACATGCACTTGATGACCGGGAAATGACTGCTGATGCTGTCCAGGGCCTGAGAGCATGATGCCTTGGAGGAGGATCATAGTGCCACGCGAGATATCACTGATCAATGGCCCGAGGGCTAGAGCCAACTCTGATTGATGGCCACATTTTAGCCTGCCCAAGCAAAGTTCAGTCACTCAGGAGCATGCTCTTGCCGCTGACTGCTCTGATTGGCAGCCTGAGACTGCTGCCGATTGGAGTAGGCAGGGCTTTGATACCTTGGAATCTTGCCTGTCCAGCATCAGGCATTCGAAGGTCTGAGAACTGCCTTCCACTTGACATGCTACCCATGTGTCTCATTCAACTCTGCCTACCATCATCCACACACTAATACAGAAAGAATCCATATGGTGTAGCACCAGCAGAGATTGTGCTGGGTCTGGCCTGCTTGTGTCTTGGGGATATTCCTAGTCCTAGGCAGAATTTGAAGGCAATGTCTTCCAGGGATGATTATGATGGGGTTATGCATGATAGGCACGGCCTCTGCTGTGTGCTACAAACTTCTCAAAATCAGGCTGCCTTCTGGCTCCAGCGCCATGATGAGACCATCTGTCTTTATGGAGCATCCATAATTGTTTCCCTTTTTGCCTTGATGGAAAGCTAGGACAAGTTCACTAAATCAAAGGTAGGGGAGGTATGGTTAAGTGATGCCTAGGTGCCATTTGATATACTAGTTTTCCCAGGGTGGTATTAGCGCTGGCAAAGAACTGTGGACCCCCAATTGTGTCCAGGACATGCCAAATGGCGATATATTCCAAAAGACCATTAAGGCAGGGTATTAGCTTCGAAAGCCACTGCCAAAGCTGACTAGAACTTTTGTCTCGGGCAGTTCCAATCGGGATCATCAGCTGATGTAGGAGGGTCATCTGTCTCTGTGTCACTTTCATTGCTTATTTAATGAAGAAACTTTTTTGACCTTTTGATATGATAAAAATTCAGGTGGGTGGAGAAGACAGAACAGAATGGTGGGAAGGAGGGAAGTGAGGCAGATGCCATGAAGCTCTGGCCCAAGATGGACGTAGGTTAGGAACTTCCCGGTAAGCCACCACCTCGTGTTGCTACACACATTAATAGAAATGGGTTAATCAAGATGTGAGATTTAGCCGATAAGAGGCTAGATCTAATGGGCCAAGCAATGTTTAAATGAAGACAATTTGTGTGTTGTTATTGTGGGTGTAAAGCTGGCCAGGCGGCAGACCGGCGGGACGAAAAACAGGTCTGCTCTGCTCCTCACTACAATAAGCCAAAATGAAGACAAGAGTCACGGAATTAAATTTCCAGTCCTTCTGAGGTGTCATGGGAACCGTAGAAGGACCCACCATTATGACTCCTCCTTGTGACCTATTGTGAAGCCCCCGATCGGTGGCTCATAAACATGTCCTTTGGAATTTTTCAAGGTTGTACATTTGGAATGCCATTCTGGACACCGAGGCCCAAGGATTTTCACATTCTAGGAATCAGCCCCAAACTAATGAATCCCGGGCTTCTAACTTGAGTATCTTCTCTTAGAGTTTCAGAAATATGAACAGGTGAAGGAACAAGGCCAGGAGGGATCAAAGCCTATGGAATAATCTTTTCACTGACCTGAAAAACGTGTGTTGACGCGTGCTCCAAGACAGCATCCCCAGTCACTGAAAGGCAGAAGAGATGATGGGAACGTGAGCAGGGCTTTGGACATGGAGACTGGCTCAAGAGCAATGTTTGACACGAGGTGCCATTTGAGGGAGCACTCAGTGATTTCATAAGGTTGTGCCCCTGGACCAAATAGGGTTCCCTGATGGGGAACAATAACATGGGGTTTTGTCCTGCATCCTGGCCTAAGCGGTCCCTAGGTAGACCAGACACCCCAATGCCCCCGTACTTTAGTCTGGGCCTCAGCGTATGGCTATTGATCGTGATTTTTATGTCATCATCTCTCTTCGTGACATTGGTTTGTCATCATTGACCCAGTTCTCGAGAGAGCAAAGCTCTGCCTGGGGTTTGGACAAAGCACCATTGCTTACCAGTGCCGCAAACAGTGTCTAGGTGGTATGTATTGACATGGTTGGCACAAATGTTCAGCCCGATGGATGCCCTGGTCTGATTTGATCAGAAGCCCTTCTGTTCCTGTTACGGCCCCTTAGGGAAAGAAGAAACAACGTGTTGACAGGGCCATCCTTGATATGCACTTGATGACCGGGAAATGACTGCTGATGCTGTCCAGGGCCTGAGAGCATGATGCCTTGGAGGAGGATCATAGTGCCACGCGAGATATCACTGATCAATGGCTCGAGGGCTAGAGCCAACTCTGATTGATGGCCACATTTTAGCCTGCCCAAGCAAAGTTCAGTCACTCAGGAGCATGCTCTTGCCGCTGACTGCTCTGATTGGCAGCCTGAGACTGCTGCCGATTGGAGTAGGCAGGGCTTTGATACCTTGGAATCTTGCCTGTCCAGCATCAGGCATTCGAAGGTCTGAGAACTGCCTTCCACTTGACATGCTACCCATGTGTCTCTTTCTACTCTGCCTACCATCATCCACACACTAATACAGAAAGAATCCAATCTCTTATGGCTGTTATTGCACCAGCAGAGATTGTGCTGGGTCTGGCCTGCTCTGTGTCTCTGGGGATATTCCTAGTCCTAGGCAGAATTTTGAAGGCAATGTCTTCCAGGGATGATGGCTATGCATGGGGTTATGCATGATAGGCACGGCCTCTGCTGTGTGCTACAAACTTCGCAAAATCAGGCTGCCTTCCTGGCTCCAGCGCCATGATGAGACCATCTGTCTTTATGGAGCATCCATAATTGTTTCCCTTTTTTCCTTGATGGAAAGGTAGGACAAGTTCACTAAATCAAAGGTAGGGGAGGTATGGTTAAGTGTGCCTAGGTGCCATTTGATATACTAGTTTTCCCAGGGTGGTATTAGCGCTGGCAAAGAACTGTGGACCCCCAATTGTGTCCAGGACATGCCAAATGGCGATTCATTCCAAAAGACCATTAAGGCAAGGTATTAGCTTCGAAAGCCACTGCCAAAGCTGACTAGAACTTCTGTCTCGGGCAGTTCCAATCGGGATCATCAGCTGATGTAGGAGGGTCATCTGTCTCTGTGTCACTTTCATTGCTTATTTAATGAAGAAACTTTTTTGACCTTTTGATATGATAAAAATTCAGGTGGGTGGAGAAGACAGAACAGAATGGTGGGAAGGAGGGAAGTGAGGCAGATGCCATGAAACTCTGGCCCAAGATGGACGTAGGTTAGGAACTTCCCGGTAAGCCACCACCTCGTGTTGCTACACACATTAATAGAAATGGGTTAATCAAGATGTGAGATTTAGCCGATAAGAGGCTAGATCTAATGGGCCAAGCAATGTTTAAATGAAGACAATTTGTGTGTTGTTATTGTGGGTGTAAAGCTGGCCGGGCGGCAGACCGGCGGGACGAAAAACAGGTCTGCTCTGCTCCTCACTACAATAAGCCAAAATGAAGACAAGAGTCACGGAATTAAATTTCCAGTCCTTCTCTAGGTATCATGGGAACCGTAGAAGGACCCACCATTATGACTCCTCCTTGTGACCTATTGTGAAGCCCCCGATCGGTGGCTCATAAACACGTCCTTTGGAATTTTCCAAGGTTGTACATTTGGAATGCCATTCTGGACACCGAGGCCCAAGGATTTTCACATTCTAGGAATCAGCCCCAAACTAATGAATCCCGGGCTTCTAACTTGAGTATCTTCTCTTAGAGTTTCAGAAATATGAACAGGTGAAGGAACAAGGCCAGGAGGGATCAAAGCCTATGGAATAATCTTTTCACTGACCTGAAAAACGTGTGTTGACGCGTGCTCCAAGACAGCATCCCCAGTCACTGAAAGGCAGAAGAGATGATGGGAACGTGAGCAGGGCTTTGGACATGGAGACTGGCTCAAGAGCAATGTTTGACACGAGGTGCCATTTGAGGGAGCACTCAGTGATTTCATAAGGTTGTGCCCCTGGACCAAATAGGGTTCCCTGATGGGGAACAATGACATGGGGTTTTGGCCTGCATCCTGGCCTGAGCGGTCCCTAGGTAGAGCAGACACCCCAATGCCCCCGTACTATAGTCTGGGCCTCAGCGTATGGCTATTGATCGTGATTTTAATGTCATCATCTCTCTTCGTGACATTGGTTTGTCATCATTGACCCAGTTCTCGAGAGAGCAAAGCTCTGCCTGGGGTTTGGACAAAGCACCATTGCTTACCAGTGCCGCAAACAGTGTCTAGGTGGTATGTATTGACATGGTTGGCACAAAGGTTCAGCCCGATGGATGCCCTGGTCTGATTTGATCAGAAGCCCTTCTGTTCCTGTTATGGCCCCTTAGGGAAAGAAGAAACAACGTGTTGTCAGGGCCTTCCTTGATATGCACTTGATGACCGGGAAATGACTGCTGATGCTGTCCAGGGCCTGAGAGCATGATGCCTTGGAGGAGGATCATAGTGCCACGCGAGATATCACTGATCAATGGCTCGAGGGCTAGAGCGAACTCTGATTAATGGCCACATTTTAGCCTGCCCAAGCAAAGTTCAGTCACTCAGGAGCATGCTCTTGCCGCTGACTGCTCTGATTGGCAGCCTGAGACTGCTGCCGATTGGAGTAGGCAGGGCTTTGATACCTTGGAATCTTGCCTGTCCAGCATCAGGCATTCGAAGGTCTGAGAACTGCCTTCCACTTGACATGCTACCCATGTGTCTCTTTCTACTCTGCCTACCATCATCCACACACTAATACAGAAAGAATCCAATCTCTTATGGCTGTTATTGCACCAGCAGAGATTGTGCTGGGTCTGGCCTGCTCTGTGTCTCTGGGGATATTCCTAGTCCTAGGCAGAATTTTGAAGGCAATGTCTTCCAGGGATGATGGCTATGCATGGGGTTATGCATGATAGGCACGGCCTCTGCTGTGTGCTACAAACTACTCAAAATCAGGCTGCCTTCCTGGCTCCAGCGCCATGATGAGACCATCTGTCTTTATGGAGCATCCATAATTGTTTCCCTTTTTTCCTTGATGGAAAGGTAGGACAAGTTCACTAAATCAAAGGTAGAGGAGGTAAGGTTAAGGATGCCTAGGTGCCAATTGATATACTAGATTTCCCAGGGTGGAATTAGCGCTGGCAAAGAACTGTGGACCCCCAATTGTGTCCAGGACATGCCAAATGCCGATTCATTCCAAAAGACCATTAAGGCAAGGTATTAGCTTCGAAAGCCACTGCCAAAGCTGACTAGAACTTCTGTCTCGGCCAGTTCCAATCGGGATCATCAGCTGATGTAGGAGGGTCATCTGTCTCTGTGTCACTTTTATTGCTTATTTAATGAAGAAACTTTTTTTGACCTTTTGATATGATAGAAAATCAGTTGGGCGGAGAAGACAGAACAGAATGGTGGGATGGAGGGAAGTGAGGCAAATGCCATGAATCTCTGGCCCAAGATGGACGAATGTTAGGAACTTCCCGGTAAGCCACCACCTCGTGTTGCTACACACATTAATAGAAATGGGTTAATCAAGACCTGATATTTAGCCAAGAAGAGGCTAGATCTAATGGGCCAAGCAATGTTTAAATGAAGACAATTTGTGTGTTGTTATTGCCGGTGTAAAGCTGGCCGGGCGGGAGACCGGCGGGACGAAAAACAGGCTTTCTCTGCTCCTCACTACAATAAGCCAAAATGAAGACAAGAGTCACGGAATTAAATTTCCAGTCCTTCTGAGGTGTCATGGGAACCGTAGAAGGACCCACCATTATGACTCCTCCTTGGGATCTATTGTGAAGCCCCCGATCGGTGGCTCATAAACACGGCCTTTGGAATTTTCCAAGGTTGTACATTTGGAATGCCATTCTGGACACCGAGGCCCAAGGATTTTCACATTCTAGGAATCAGCCCCAAACTAATGAATCCCGGGCTTCTAACTTGAGTATCTTCTCTTAGAGTTTCAGAAATATGAACAGGTGAAGGAACAAGGCCAGGAGGGATCAAAGCCTATGGAATAATCTTTTCACTGACCTGAAAAACGTGTGTTGACGCGTGCTCCAAGACAGCATCCCCAGTCACTGAAAGGCAGAAGAGATGATGGGAACGTGAGCAGGGCTTTGGACATGGAGACTGGCTCAAGAGCAATGTTTGACACGAGGTGCCATTTGAGGGAGCACTCAGTGATTTCATAAGGTTGTGCCCCTGGACCAAATAGGGTTCCCTGATGGGGAACAATAACATGGGGTTTTGGCCTGCATCCTGGCCTAAGCGGTCCCTAGGTAGACCAGACACCCCAATGCCCCCGTACTATAGTCTGGGCCTCAGCATGCTATTGATCGTGATTTTAATGTCATCATCTCTCTTCGTGACATTGGTTTGTCATCATTGACCCAGTTCTCGAGAGAGCAAAGCTCTGCCTGGGGTTTGGACAAAGCACCATTGCTTACCAGTGCCGCAAACAGTGTCTAGGTGGTATGTATTGACATGGTTGGCACAAAGGTTCAGCCCGATGGATGCCCTGGTCTGATTTGATCAGAAGCCCTTCTGTTCTTGTTACGGCCCCTTAGGGAAAGAAGAAACAAGGTGTTGTCAGGGCCAAACTTGACATGCACTTGATGACCGGGAAATGACTGCTGATGCTGTCCAGGGCCTGAGAGCATGATGCCTTGGAGGAGGATCATAGTGCCACGCGAGATATCACTGATCAATGGCTCGAGGGCTAGAGCCAACTCTGATTGATGGCCACATTTTAGCCTGCCCAAGCAAAGTTCAGTCACTCAGGAGCATGCTCTTGCCGCTGACTGCTCTGATTGGCAGCCTGAGACTGCTGCCGATTGGAGTAGGCAGGGCTTTGATACCTTGGAATCTTGCCTGTCCAGCATCAGGCATTCGAAGGTCTGAGAACTGCCTTCCACTTGACATGCTACCCATGTGTCTCTTTCTACTCTGCCTACCATCATCCACACACTAATACAGAAAGAATCCAAGGTGCTTCTTGGATATTTAGTTAGGCAGAATGGCAATGTTCAGGGATGATGGCTATGCATGGGGTTATGCATGAGCAGGCTTGCTGCAGGCTTCTGGCCAGCGCCATGATGAGACCATCTGTCTTTATGGAGCATCCAGAATTGTTTCCCTTTTTGCCTTGATGGAAAGGTAGGACAAGTTCACTAAATCAAAGGTAGGGGAGGTATGGTTAAGTGTGCCTAGGTGCCATTTGATATACTAGTTTTCCCAGGGTGGTATTAGCGCTGGCAAAGAACTGTGGACCCCCAATTGTGTCCAGGACATGCCAAATGGCGATATATTCCATAAGACCATTAAGGCAGGGTATTAGCTTCGAAAGCCACTGCCAAAGCTGACTAGAACTTTTGTCTCGGGCAGTTCCAATCGGGATCATCAGCTGATGTAGGAGGGTCATCTGTCTCTGTGTCACTTCCATTGCTTATTTAATGAAGAAACTTTTTTGACCTTTTGATATGATAAAAATTCAGGTGGGTGGAGAAGACAGAACAGAATGCTGGGAAGGAGGGAAGTGAGGCAGATGCCATGAAACTCTGGCCCAAGATGGACGTAGGTTAGGAACTTCCCGGTAAGCCACCACCTCGTGTTGCTACACACATTAATAGAAATGGGTTAATCAAGATGTGAGATTTAGCCGAGAAGTGGCTAGATCTAATGGGCCAAGCAATGTTTAAATGAAGACAATTTGTGAGTTGTTATTGCGGGTGTAAAGCTGGCCGGGCGGGAGACCCGCGGGACGAAAAACAGGCTCTTCTCTGCTCCTCACTACAATAAGGCAAAATGAAGACAAGAGTCACGGAATTAAATTTCCAGTCCTTCTCGAGGTGTCATGGGAACCGTAGAAGGACCCACCATTATGACTCCTCCTTGTGACCTATTGTGAAGCCCCCGATCGGTGGCTCATAAACACGTCCTTTGGAATTTTTCAAGGTTGTACATTTGGAATGCCATTCTGGACACCGAGGCCCAAGGATTTTCACATTCTAGGAATCAGCCCCAAACTAATGAATCCCGGGCTTCTAACTTGAGTATCTTCTCTTAGAGTTTCAGAAATATGAACAGGTGAAGGAACAAGGCCAGGAGGGATCGAAGCCTATGGAATAATCTTTTCACTGACCTGAAAAACGTGTGTTGACGCGTGCTCCAAGACAGCATCCCCAGTCACTGAAAGGCAGAAGAGATGATGGGAACGTGAGCAGGGCTTTGGACATGGAGACTGGCTCAAGAGCAATGTTTGACACGAGGTGCCATTTGAGGGAGCACTCAGTGATTTCATAAGGTTGTGCCCCTGGACCAAATAGGGTTCCCTGATGGGGAACAATAAATGGGGTTTTGGCCTGCATCCTGGCCTGAGCGGTCCCTAGGTAGACCAGACACCCCAATGCCCCCGTACTATAGTCTGGGCCTCAGCGTATGGCTATTGATCGTGATTTTAATGTCATCATCTCTCTTCGTGACATTGGTTTGTCATCATTGACCCAGTTCTCGAGAGAGCAAAGCTCTGCCTGGGGTTTGGACAAAGCACCATTGCTTACCAGTGCCGCAAACAGTGTCTAGGTGGTATGTATTGACATGGTTGGCACAAATGTTCAGCCCGATGGATGCCCTGGTCTGATTTGATCAGAAGCCCTTCTGTTCTTGTTACGGCCCCTTAGGGAAAGAAGAAACAAGGTGTTGTCAGGGCCAAATTTGACATGCACTTGATGACCGGGAAATGACTGCTGATGCTGTCCAGGGCCTGAGAGCATGATGCCTTGGAGGAGGATCATAGTGCCACGCGAGATATCACTGATCAATGGCTCGAGGGCTAGAGCCAACTCTGATTGATGGCCACATTTTAGCCTGCCCAAGCAAAGTTCAGTCACTCAGGAGCATGCTCTTGCCGCTGACTGCTCTGATTGGCAGCCTGAGACTGCTGCCGATTGGAGTAGGCAGGGCTTTGATACCTTGGAATCTTGCCTGTACAGCCTCAGGCATTCTAAGGTCTGAGAACTGCCTTCCACTTGACATGCTACCCATGTGTCTCTTTCTACTCTGCCTACCATCATCCACACACTAATACAGAAAGAATCCATTCATGGCTGTTATTGCACCAGCAGAGATTGTGCTGGGTCTGGCCTGCTCTGTGTCTCTGGGGATATTAGTCCTAGGCAGAATTTTGAAGGCAATGTCTTCTAGGGATGATGGCTATGCATGGGGTTATGCATGATAGGCACGGCCTCTGCTGTGTGCTACAAACTTCTCAAAATCAGGCTGCCTTCCTGGCTCCAGCGCCATGATGAGACCATCTGTCTTTATGGAGCATCCATAATTGTTTCCCTTTTTGCCTTGATGGAAAGGTAGGACAAGTTCACTAAATCAAAGGTAGAGGAGGTAAGGTTAAGTGTGCCTAGGTGCCATTTGATATACTAGTTTTCCCAGGGTGGAATTAGCGCTGGCAAAGAACTGTGGACCCCCAATTGTGTCCAGGACATGCCAAATGGCGATTCATTCCAAAAGACCATTAAGGCAGGGTATTAGCTTCGAAAGCCACTGCCAAAGCTGACTAGAACTTCTGTCTCGGGCAGTTCCAATCGGGATCATCAGCTGATGTAGGAGGGTCATCTGTCTCTGTGTCACTTTCATTGCTTATTTAATGAAGAAACTTTTTTGACCTTTTGATATGATAAAAATTCAGGTGGGTGGAGAAGACAGAACAGAATGCTGGGAAGGAGGGAAGTGAGGCAGATGCCATGAAACTCTGGCCCAAGATGGACGTAGGTTAGGAACTTCCTGGTAAGCCACCACCTCGTGTTGCTACACACATTAATAGAAATGGGTTAATCAAGATGTGAGATTTAGCCGATAAGAGGCTAGATCTAATGGGCCAAGCAATGTTTAAATGAAGACAATTTGTGTGTTGTTATTGTGGGTGTAAAGCTGGCCGGTCGGCAGACCGGCGGGACGAAAAACAGGTCTGCTCTGCTCCTCACTACAATAAGCCAAAATGAAGACAAGAGTCACGGAATTAAATTTCCAGTCCTTCTCTAGGTGTCATGGGAAGCGTCGAAGGACCCACCATTATGACTCCTCCTTGTGACCTATTGTGAAGCCCCCGATCGGTGGCTCATAAACACGTCCTTTGGAATTTTTCAAGGTTGTACATTTGGAATGCCATTCTGGACACCGAGGCCCAAGGATTTTCACATTCTAGGAATCAGCCCCAAACTAATGAATCCCGGGCTTCTAACTTGAGTATCTTCTCTTAGAGTTTCAGAAATATGAACAGGTGAAGGAACAAGGCCAGGAGGGATCAAAGCCTATGGAATAATCTTTTCACTGACCTGAAAAACGTGTGTTGACGCGTGCTCCAAGACAGCATCCCCAGTCACTGAAAGGCAGAAGAGATGATGGGAACGTGAGCAGGGCTTTGGACATGGAGACTGGCTCAAGAGCAATGTTTGACACGAGGTGCCATTTGAGGGAGCACTCAGTGATTTCATAAGGTTGTGCCCCTGGAACAAATAGGGTTCCCTGATGGGGAACAATGACATGGGGTTTTGGCCTGCATCCCTGCCTGAGCGGTCCCTAGGTAGAGCAGACACCCCAATGCCCCCGTACTTTAGTCTGGGCCTCAGCGTATGGCTATTGATCGTGATTTTTATGTCATCATCTCTCTTCGTGACATTGGTTTGTCATCATTGACCCAGTTCTCGAGAGAGCAAAGCTCTGCCTGGGGTTTGGACAAAGCACCATTTCTTACCAGTGCCGCAAACAGTGTCTAGGTGGTATGTATTGACATGGTTGGCACAAATGTTCAGCCCGATGGATGCCCTGGTCTGATTTGATCAGAAGCCCTTCTGTTCCTGTTACGGCCCCTTAGGGAAAGAAGAAACAACGTGTTGTCAGGGCCATCCTTGATATGCACTTGATGACCGGGAAATGACTGCTGATGCTGTCCAGGGCCTGAGAGCATGATGCCTTGGAGGAGGATCATAGTGCCACGCGAGATATCACTGATCAATGGCTCGAGGGCTAGAGCCAACTCTGATTGATGGCCACATTTTAGCCTGCCCAAGCAAAGTTCAGTCACTCAGGAGCATGCTCTTGCCGCTGACTGCTCTGATTGGCAGCCTGAGACTGCTGCCGATTGGAGTAGGCAGGGCTTTGATACCTTGGAATCTTGCCTGTCCAGCATCAGGCATTCGAAGGTCTGAGAACTGCCTTCCACTTGACATGCTACCCATGTGTCTCTTTCTACTCTGCCTACCATCATCCACACACTAATACAGAAAGAATCCATCTATGGCTGTTTTGCACCAGCAGAGATTGTGCTGGGTGGCCTGCTCTGTGTCTCTGGGGATATTTAGTCCTAGGCAGAAGAGAATCAGGCAGCATGGGGTTATGATGATAGGCACGGCCTTGCTGGTGCTAAAATTCTCAAAACAGGCTGCCTTCCTGGCTCCAGCGCCATGATGAGACCATCTGTCTTTATGGAGCATCCATAATTGTTTTCCTTTTTTCCTTAATGGAAAGTTAGGACAAGTTCACTAAATCAAAGGTAGAGGAGGTAAGGTTAAGTGTGCCTAGGTGCCATTTGATATACCAATTTTCCCAGGGTGGTATTAGCGCTGGCAAAGAACTGTGGACCCCCAATTGTGTCCAGGACATGCCAAATGGCAATTCATTCCAAAAGACCATTAAGGCAGGGTATTAGCTTCGAAAGCCACTGCCAAAGCTGACTAGAACTTCTTTCTCGGGCAGTTCCAATCGGGATCATCAGCTGATGTAGGAAGGTCATCTGTCTCTGTGTCACTTTCATTGCTTATTTAATGAAGAAACTTTTTTGACCTTTTGATATGATAAAAATTCAGGTGGGTGGAGAAGACAGAACAGAATGCTGGGAAGGAGGGAAGTGAGGCAGATGCCATGAAACTCTGGCCCAAGATGGACGAAGGTTAGGAACTTCCCGGTAAGCCACCACCTCGTGTTGCTACACACATTAATAGAAATGGGTTAATCAAGACGTGAGATTTAGCCGAGAAGTGGCTAGATCTAATGGGCCAAGCAATGTTTAAATGAAGACAATTTGTGAGTTGTTATTGCCGGTGTAAAGCTGGCCGGGCGGGAGACCGGCGGGACGAAAAACAGGTTTTCTCTGCTCCTCACTACAATAAGCCAAAATGAAGACAAGAGTCACGGAATTAAATTTCCAGTCCTTCTCGAGGTGTCATGGGAACCGTAGAAGGACCCACCATTATGACTCCTCCTTGTGACCTATTGTGAAGCCCCCGATCGGTGGCTCATAAACATGGCCTTTGGAATTTTCCAAGGTTGTACATTTGGAATGCCATTCTGGACACCGAGGCCCAAGGATTTTCACATTCTAGGAATCAGCCCCAAACTAATGAATCCCGGGCTTCTAACTTGAGTATCTTCTCTTAGAGTTTCAGAAATATGAACAGGTGAAGGAACAAGGCCAGGAGGGATCAAAGCCTATGGAATAATCTTTTCACTGACCTGAAAAACGTGTGTTGACGCGTGCTCCAAGACAGCATCCCCAGTCACTGAAAGGCAGAAGAGATGATGGGAACGTGAGCAGGGCTTTGGACATGGAGACTGGCTCAAGAGCAATGTTTGACACGAGGTGCCATTTGAGGGAGCACTCAGTGATTTCATAAGGTTGTGCCCCTGGACCAAATAGGGTTCCCTGATGGGGAACAATAACATGGGGTTTTGGCCTGCATCCTGGCCTAAGCGGTCCCTAGGTAGACCAGACACCCCAATGCCCCCGTACTTTAGTCTGGGCCTCAGCGTATGGCTATTGATCGTGATTTTTATGTCATCATCTCTCTTCGTGACATTGGTTTGTCATCATTGACCCAGTTCTCGAGAGAGCAAAGCTCTGCCTGGGGTTTGGACAAAGCACCATTGCTTACCAGTGCCGCAAACAGTGTCTAGGTGGTATGTATTGACATGGTTGGCACAAATGTTCAGCCCGATGGATGCCCTGGTCTGATTTGATCAGAAGCCCTTCTGTTCTTGTTACGGCCCCTTAGGGAAAGAAGAAACAAGGTGTTGTCAGGGCCAAACTTGACATGCACTTGATGACCGGGAAATGACTGCTGATGCTGTCCAGGGCCTGAGAGCATGATGCCTTGGAGGAGGATCATAGTGCCACGCGAGATATCACTGATCAATGGCTCGAGGGCTAGAGCCAACTCTGATTGATGGCCACATTTTAGCCTGCCCAAGCAAAGTTCAGTCACTCAGGAGCATGCTCTTGCCGCTGACTGCTCTGATTGGCAGCCTGAGACTGCTGCCGATTGGAGTAGGCAGGGCTTTGATACCTTGGAATCTTGCCTGTCCAGCATCAGGCATTCGAAGGTCTGAGAACTGCCTTCCACTTGACATGCTACCCATGTGTCTCATTCTACTCTGCCTACCATCATCCACACACTAATACAGAAAGAATCCAATCTCTTATGGCTGTTATTGCACCAGCAGAGATTGTGCTGGGTCTGGCCTGCTCTGTGTCTCTGGGGATATTCCTAGTCCTAGGCAGAATTTTGAAGGCAATGTCTTCCAGGGATGATGGCTATGCATGGGGTTATGCATGATAGGCACGGCCTCTGCTGTGTGCTACAAACTTCTCAAAATCAGGCTGCCTTCCTGGCTCCAGCGCCATGATGAGACCATCTGTCTTTATGGAGCATCCAGAATTGTTTCCCTTTTTGCCTTGATGGAAAGCTAGGACAAGTTCACTAAATCAAAGGTAGGGGAGGTATGGTTAAGTGTGCCTAGGTTCCATTTGATATACTAGTTTTCCCAGGGTGGTATTAGCGCTGGCAAAGAACTGTGGACCCCCAATTGTGTCCAGGACATGCCAAATGGCGATATATTCCATAAGACCATTAAGGCAGGGTATTAGCTTCGAAAGCCACTGCCAAAGCTGACTAGAACTTTTGTCTCGGGCAGTTCCAATCGGGATCATCAGCTGATGTAGGAGGGTCATCTGTCTCTGTGTCACTTCCACTGCTTATTTAATAAAGAAACTTTTTTGACCTTTTGATATGATAAAAATTCAGGTGGGTGGAGAAGACAGAACAGAATGCTGGGAAGGAGGGAAGTGAGGCAAATGCCATGAAACTCTGGCCCAAGATGGACGTAGGTTAGGAACTTCCCGGTAAGCCACCACCTCGTGTTGCTACACACATTAATAGAAATGGGTTAATCAAGACATGAGATTTAGCCGAGAAGAGGCTAGATCTAATGGGCCAAGCAATGTTTAAATGAAGACAATTTGTGAGTTGTTATTGCCGGTGTAAAGCTGGCCGGGCGGGAGACCCGTGGGACGAAAAACAGGTCTGCTCTGCTCCTCACTACAACAAGGCAAAATGAAGACAAGAGTCACGGAATTAAATTTCCAGTCCTTCTGAGGTGTCATGGGAACCCTATAAGGACCCACCATTATGACTCCTCCTTGTGACCTATTGTGAAGCCCCCGATAGGTGGCTCATAAACATGTCCTTTGGAATTTTTCAAGGTTGTACATTTGGAATGCCATTCTGGACACCGAGGCCCAAGGATTTTCACATTCTAGGAATCAGCCCCAAACTAATGAATCCCGGGCTTCTAACTTGAGTATCTTCTCTTAGAGTTTCAGAAATATGAACAGGTGAAGGAACAAGGCCAGGAGGGATCAAAGCCTATGGAATAATCTTTTCACTGACCTGAAAAACGTGTGTTGACGCGTGCTCCAAGACAGCATCCCCAGTCACTGAAAGGCAGAAGAGATGATGGGAACGTGAGCAGGGCTTTGGACATGGAGACTGGCTCAAGAGCAATGTTTGACACGAGGTGCCATTTGAGGGAGCACTCAGTGATTTCATAAGGTTGTGCCCCTGGACCAAATAGGGTTCCCTGATGGGGAACAATAAATGGGGTTTTGGCCTGCATCCTGGCCTGAGCGGTCCCTAGGTAGACCAGACACCCCAATGCCCCCGTACTATAGTCTGGGCCTCAGCGTATGGCTATTGATCGTGATTTTAATGTCATCATCTCTCTTCGTGACATTGGTTTGTCATCATTGACCCAGTTCTCGAGAGAGCAAAGCTCTGCCTGGGGTTTGGACAAAGCACCATTGCTTACCAGTGCCGCAAACAGTGTCTAGGTGGTATGTATTGACATGGTTGGCACAAATGTTCAGCCCGATGGATGCCCTGGTCTGATTTGATCAGAAGCCCTTCTGTTCTTGTTACGGCCCCTTAGGGAAAAAAGAAACAACGTGTTGTCAGGGCCAAACTTGACATGCACTTGATGACCGGGGAAATGACTGCTGATGCTGTCCAGGGCCTGAGAGCATGATGCCTTGGAGGAGGATCATAGTGCCACGCGAGATATCACTGATCAATGGCTCGAGGGCTAGAGCCAACTCTGATTGATGGCCACATTTTAGCCTGCCCAAGCAAAGTTCAGTCACTCAGGAGCATGCTCTTGCCGCTGACTGCTCTGATTGGCAGCCTGAGACTGCTGCCGATTGGAGTAGGCAGGGCTTTGATACCTTGGAATCTTGCCTGTCCAGCATCAGGCATTCGAAGGTCTGAGAACTGCCTTCCACTTGACATGCTACCCATGTGTCTCATTCTACTCTGCCTACCATCATCCACACACTAATACAGAAAGAATAAGGCTGTAGCACCAGAATTGGTGGCCTGCTTAGGCAGAAAGGAATGTTTCCAGGAGAGGGGATGATGATAGGCACGGCCTCTGCTGTGTGCTAAAACTTCCAAAATCAGGCTCTTCCTGGCTCCAGCGCCATGATGAGACCATCTGTCTTTATGGAGCATCCATAATTGTTTCCCTTTTTGCCTTGATGGAAAGCTAGGACAAGTTCACTAAATCAAAGGTAGAGGAGGTAAGGTTAAGTGTGCCTAGGTGCCATTTGATATACTAGTTTTCCCAGGGTGGAATTAGCGCTGGCAAAGAACTGTGGACCCCCAATTGTGTCCAGGACATGCCAAATGGCGATTCATTCCAAAAGACCATTAAGGCAGGGTATTAGCTTCGAAAGCCACTGCCAAAGCTGACTAGAACTTCTGTCTCGGGCAGTTCCAATCGGGATCATCAGCTGATGTAGGAGGGTCATCTGTCTCTGTGTCACTTCCATTGCTTATTTAATGAAGAAACTTTTTTGACCTTTTGATATGATAAAAATTCAGGTGGGTGGAGAAGACAGAACAGAATGCTGGGAAGGAGGGAAGTGAGGCAGATGCCATGAAACTCTGGCCCAAGATGGACGTAGGTTAGGAACTTCCTGGTAAGCCACCACCTCGTGTTGCTACACACATTAATAGAAATGGGTTAATCAAGATGTGAGATTTAGCCGATAAGAGGCTAGATCTAATGGGCCAAGCAATGTTTAAATGAAGACAATTTGTGTGTTGTTATTGCGGGTGTAAAGCTGGCCGGGCGGGAGACCGGTGGGACGAAAAACAGGTCTGCTCTGCTCCTCACTACAACAAGCCAAAATGAAGACAAGAGTCACGGAATTAAATTTCCAGTCCTTCTCTAGGTGTCATGGGAACCGTAGAAGGACCCACCATTATGACTCCTCCTTGTGACCTATTGTGAAGCCCCCGATCGGTGGCTCATAAACACGGCCTTTGGAATTTTCCAAGGTTGTACATTTGGAATGCCATTCTGGACACCGAGGCCCAAGGATTTTCACATTCTAGGAATCAGCCCCAAACTAATGAATCCCGGGCTTCTAACTTGAGTATCTTCTCTTAGAGTTTCAGAAATATGAACAGGTGAAGGAACAAGGCCAGGAGGGATCAAAGCCTATGGAATAATCTTTTCACTGACCTGAAAAACGTGTGTTGACGCGTGCTCCAAGACAGCATCCCCAGTCACTGAAAGGCAGAAGAGATGATGGGAACGTGAGCAGGGCTTTGGACATGGAGACTGGCTCAAGAGCAATGTTTGACACGAGGTGCCATTTGAGGGAGCACTCAGTGATTTCATAAGGTTGTGCCCCTGGACCAAATAGGGTTCCCTGATGGGGAACAATAACATGGGGTTTTGGCCTGCATCCTGGCCTGAGCGGTCCCTAGGTAGACCAGACACCCCAATGCCCCCGTACTTTAGTCTGGGCCTCAGCGTATGGCTATTGATCGTGATTTTTATGTCATCATCTCTCTTCGTGACATTGGTTTGTCATCATTGACCCAGTTCTCGAGAGAGCAAAGCTCTGCCTGGGGTTTGGACAAAGCACCATTGCTTACCAGTGCCGCAAACAGTGTCTAGGTGGTATGTATTGACATGGTTGGCACAAATGTTCAGCCCGATGGATGCCCTGGTCTGATTTGATCAGAAGCCCTTCTGTTCCTGTTACGGCCCCTTAGGGAAAGAAGAAACAACGTGTTGTCAGGGCCATCCTTGACATGCACTTGATGACCGGGAAATGACTGCTGATGCTGTCCAGGGCCTGAGAGCATGATGCCTTGGAGGAGGATCATAGTGCCACGCGAGATATCACTGATCAATGGCTCGAGGGCTAGAGCCAACTCTGATTGATGGCCACATTTTAGCCTGCCCAAGCAAAGTTCAGTCACTCAGGAGCATGCTCTTGCCGCTGACTGCTCTGATTGGCAGCCTGAGACTGCTGCCGATTGGAGTAGGCAGGGCTTTGATACCTTGGAATCTTGCCTGTCCAGCATCAGGCATTCGAAGGTCTGAGAACTGCCTTCCACTTGACATGCTACCCATGTGTCTCATTCTACTCTGCCTACCATCATCCACACACTAATACAGAAAGAATCCAATGGCTGTTATTGCACCAGCAGAGATGTGCTGGGTCTGGCCTGCTCTGTGTTGGGGATATCCTAGTCCTAGGCAGAATTTTGAAGAATGTCTCAGGGATATGCTATGCAGGGGATATGATAGGCACGGCCTCTCTAAAACTTCTCAAAATCAGGCTGCCTTCTGGCTCCAGCGCCATGATGAGACCATCTGTCTTTATGGAGCATCCAGAATTGTTTCCCTTTTTGCCTTGATGGAAAGCTAGGACAAGTTCACTAAATCAAAGGTAGGGGAGGTATGGTTAAGTGTGCCTAGGTTCCATTTGATATACTAGTTTTCCCAGGGTGGTATTAGCGCTGGCAAAGAACTGTGGACCCCCAATTGTGTCCAGGACATGCCAAATGGCGATATATTCCATAAGACCATTAAGGCAGGGTATTAGCTTCGAAAGCCACTGCCAAAGCTGACTAGAACTTTTGTCTCGGGCAGTTCCAATCGGGATCATCAGCTGATGTAGGAGGGTCATCTGTCTCTGTGTCACTTCCACTGCTTATTTAATAAAGAAACTTTTTTGACCTTTTGATATGATAAAAATTCAGGTGGGTGGAGAAGACAGAACAGAAGGGTGGGAAGGAGGGAAGTGAGGCAAATGCCATGAAACTCTGGCCCAAGATGGACGTAGGTTAGGAACTTCCCGGTAAGCCACCACCTCGTGTTGCTACACACATTAATAGAAATGGGTTAATCAAGACATGATATTTAGCCGAGAAGAGGCTTGATCTAATGGGCCAAGCAATGTTTAAATGAAGACAATTTGTGTGTTGTTATTGCCGGTGTAAAGCTGGCCGGGAGGGAGACCAGCGGGACGAAAAACAGGTCTGCTCTGCTCCTCACTAGAACAAGGCAAAATGAAGACAAGAGTCACGGAATTAAATTTCCAGTCCTTCCGAGGTGTCATGGGAACCCTAGAAGGACCCACCATTATGATCCTCCTTGTGACCTATTGTGAAGCCCCCGATCGGTGGCTCATAAACACGGCCTTTGGAATTTTCCAAGGTTGTACATTTGGAATGCCATTCTGGACACTGAGGCCCAAGGATTTTCACATTCTAGGAATCAGCCCCAAACTAATGAATCCCGGGCTTCTAACTTGAGTATCTTCTCTTAGAGTTTCAGAAATATGAACAGGTGAAGGAACAAGGCCAGGAGGGATCAAAGCCTATGGAATAATCTTTTCACTGACCTGAAAAACGTGTGTTGACGCGTGCTCCAAGACAGCATCCCCAGTCACTGAAAGGCAGAAGAGATGATGGGAACGTGAGCAGGGCTTTGGACATGGAGACTGGCTCAAGAGCAATGTTTGACACGAGGTGCCATTTGAGGGAGCACTCAGTGATTTCATAAGGTTGTGCCCCTGGACCAAATAGGGTTCCCTGATGGGGAACAATAACATGGGGTTTTGGCCTGCATCCTGGCCTAAGCGGTCCCTAGGTAGACCAGACACCCCAATGCCCCCGTACTTTAGTCTGGGCCTCAGCGCTATTGATCGTGATTTTTATGTCATCATCTCTCTTCGTGACATTGGTTTGTCATCATTGACCCAGTTCTCGAGAGAGCAAAGCTCTGCCTGGGGTTTGGACAAAGCACCATTGCTTACCAGTGCCGCAAACAGTGTCTAGGTGGTATGTATTGACATGGTTGGCACAAAGGTTCAGCCCGATGGATGCCCTGGTCTGATTTGATCAGAAGCCCTTCTGTTCTTGTTACGGCTCCTTAGGGAAAGAAGAAACAAACAACGTGTTGTCAGGGCCAAACTTGACATGCACTTGATGACCGGGAAATGACTGCTGATGCTGTCCAGGGCCTGAGAGCATGATGCCTTGGAGGAGGATCATAGTGCCACGCGAGATATCACTGATCAATGGCTCGAGGGCTAGAGCCAACTCTGATTGATGGCCACATTTTAGCCTGCCCAAGCAAAGTTCAGTCACTCAGGAGCATGCTCTTGCCGCTGACTGCTCTGATTGGCAGCCTGAGACTGCTGCCGATTGGAGTAGGCAGGGCTTTGATACCTTGGAATCTTGCCTGTCCAGCCTCAGGCATTCGAAGGTCTGAGAACTGCCTTCCACTTGACATGCTACCCATGTGTCTCATTCTACTCTGCCTACCATCATCCACACACTAATACAGAAAGA
>CAWTZC010002247.1:0-20898 GCA_963919715.1 Microtus obscurus
GTTTTGTTATACTATATGTATATTTCTACTCTTGTTTAAGGTATTATGCTTATACAACTCATTTAAAATTATAATTGTATAATTAAGAAATACAAGTAAATGGTACTTATATTAAGTAAACTGTCAGTAAAGTTAGTTACATTTTCAAGGTAATACAGAAGTATGTTTGATATTATTAGATAATCTTCAAACACTTAAAATACCTACAGAATATGTGGGGTTTGAAATGTTTTAAAATTTAGACCTTTCCATAGTGTGACATGCTCTGCGCACACCACACCGAGTACTTTTAAGAGGATAATGTGACTAAGAATCTATTATGTAATTTGCTTTTTGTATGGGAAGGCTAGCCATTTTGCAAGAAATTGCTTTTGCCTGGACTGCTTGACTGTATATGTATAAACAGGACATGCAGGACCCACAGGAAAATTCCTGATGGGAACTTTAACAAAAATACCCAAGATGATTCTTATGATTCACAGATGAAACTTCCAGACACTCTGTAGGACACAAAAGGAAAGTGACTGATAAACTGTTAGTATAGGCAGAACTGTCTTTCAAATTTCCTCCTTTATTAAAAGTCTTGCCAGATACTATGGGCCTGGAGACTGAAGATGGATGCCCCAAGGTTACAAGAACTTCAGATGACTGTCAAGGGAGCCAGATGTCTATCATTTCTGCATTTTTGGAAGCTGCTTACATTTTACTTCCCAGTTACTCAGGTAATATATCCTTTTAGGGTCTTTGATGGAGTTGCAAGACTTAGGTGTGAATTATAGTTTTCCTTAGTTATATTAAAAGGACAATTAGATATGAAACTCTAGACAAAGATTAGAAATACAAGATAGATTATTGTAATTTTATTCGATACAAATGTATTAATATTAATCTACTAATATTAATATTTCTTGCTCGAAGACTGTATTTATTATGAATTTCATTGTTACTGTTAAAACTTTTTAATTAGACAGAAAATGGGATATGAGCATGATGCCTTCTTGCTGCAAATCCATTTTATTACCATTGGTTAAGCTAAAGAAGCTGCTTTGGCTTATGGCAGGGTAGAGATTTTGTAGCTAGGCAGAGGAAATCCAAAATGAAATAAAGGCAGCAAGAAGGTGAAGTCAGAAGAGACACTAAGGCTTTGAAGAAGCAAAATGTGGATAACAAACCTTGTAAAATATAGATAGGCATGGGTTTATTTAAGGTATAAGAGCCCCTAGTTTGTTCTAACAAACAATTGTAATTAACTAGCTCTATACAAATAAGCAAACCAAAAGGGCCATGGTCCTCGGCTTCTCAGCCCTGACATTTAAATTCAGAGAGCCCGGTTTTATCCCATGCTATTTCAGTCAGAGTCCAGCTGGCCTTGGTGAGCTCCCAAAATTCAGGCCCCACTGTCTCACACGGGTGGGCGCACCCCTTGTGGTCCTGACTTCTTTGCTCATATTCTCCCTCCTTCTGCTCCCTCATTGGCACTTTGGGAGCTCAGTCCAGTGCTCCAGATCCTACTCATGCTCTGGCTTTTGGGAGCCACCCAGTTTGGATGTTCACCTTTCCTAGACCAGGATTGAGGGGAGGACTTTGGACTTTCCATCAGGGCAGGGAACCCTGACTGCTCTTCAGGCTAGAGAGGGAGGGGGAGGAGTGGGGGGAGGGGGAGGAGGAGAGGGAGGGAGTGGAGAAAAAATGGGAGGCAGGAGGAGGCAAAATTGTTTTTTTTTCCAATAAAAAAAAAAAAAAAAATGAAAAAAAAAGAGCTAAAGAAAAAAGTTTAACAATAGGCCAAACAGTTTGTAAATTTTAATATTAAGACTGGAGTATTATCTTGGAGACTTGCTGGGCAGGAGGAAAACCTCAGTTTGTGTATATATTGTAGTATCACAGAGGCAGTAGGACTTTGAAAACAGTTAAAGAAATACCTGCATTTAAAATACAAATTTTGATCCTACAAGTAGTAACTAATCAGAAAATAGAAGAAGTGGTCAATGCTCCACATATATGTTTTTGGTGTTTTTTATTTTTGTGTTTTGACTTCGGCTTAGTCTGGGTAGCCTTGGGTGGCCTGTATAACACCATGAGACAAACTTCTGCAAAACCCTACGCAGTGGGCCCCAAAGGTGAAACACCTCTCGGGGGGAGTGAAGAAGGGGATTTCTAAAGTAACTTGCATACAAATATAGAGAATCCTGATCTT
This sequence comes from Microtus obscurus, assembly GCA_963919715.1. Lineage (NCBI taxonomy): Eukaryota > Metazoa > Chordata > Mammalia > Rodentia > Cricetidae > Microtus > Microtus obscurus. Next base: position 2,198 of record CAWTZC010002247.1, read on the forward strand.
CTTAGTTATGTGCTTTATTTATTGATATTTTCTCTTGCCTAGCTAATTTCTTCTACTAAAATTGTTTATAATTTCTTGTGTCTAAATCTCGTCTCAATTCTAATTGTAATTCCAATTCTGTTTCTTCCTTCTTCTTCCTCTTTATTTTCCTACATTCTTATCTTACATTTCGCTCATTTCTACCAGCTTCTCCCTCCAGATACCACCCTCTCGTCTGAGCTCCCTAACAATCTCTCTTCCCCTTAAGAGTCTTGAGTCTTGAAAAGAAGAAATTACAGCACAGTAACTCCCATTGTTCAGCTAAGCACATTCCATCTAAGCAATAATGGTGAAGAGTGATACATTGCCAAGTGAGCAAACATCAGGGTCCAAGGTTACAAAAAGTTTAACTGGGTGAAGAGGCAATGGGCAGAAAGTGGAGATAAGCTTAGAGGCACTGCTCTTTATTTAGCAGAATGCAGTAAGCAAAGAATAGGCATGGTTTACGGTTATTTTCAGGTGTGCTTTGGGAGACACATTGGCCTTTGTTGGCAGAAAGCAATCTGGAACACTCTTGTTCTCTATTTCTCTTGAGAGCTATGCTCCTTGGAACATGTCATAATTCTTGTCCTGTTCTGTGGGAATGTCTCAATGGGAAGTCTCTTTGCCTGAAGACCAACACATATCTGTACAATGAAGATACTTGTGCTAATCTATTTCAATGGTTGAGTTAACATGGATATTTAGAAAAAATCCTAGCCATGTGGAATTAATGACCTGTAAAAGTGAACCAAAATAATACAGGATAACTATCAGGGAATGTGAAAAAATTGTGTACTTACTGTTTTTTCATTCTTCTTTATGGGAAATCTAAGATGTTTATCCTCGGTTTCACCAAAATCACCTCCTTTTTACTAAACACAATTCTAGTTTTCAGTATGATACTCATTTTACTGATGTCTCTGGGACTTCTCCTTGACTCTGAATATTGGAGTCTTCTTCCTCTTTCACTTACTAATTTCTTCTTTTCCTTCATACCCTCTATTTATTGAAACTTGAAAAATACTCTCATTCTGTAACAAGGGTGGCATCAAATATAATATTCCAGGAGGGAAATACGGGGAGCTTGGAGGAGGCAGAAATTTTTTTTTCAATAAAAAAAAGAAAAAAAATGAAAAAATGTAATAATTCTTTGACTTCTATCCCTTGAATGAAGGGAGTACAGATGTAAATCAATATGAACAGAGTGCCAAATGTGACTCCATATTTAAATGTGTCTTTGACTTTGAACAAGGGGTTACTTATTTTACAATTAAACATTAATTATCAAAGACCATGCATGGTGACACATGCCTTTTAATTCCAACACTTGAGAGAGATAAGCAGATAGTCCATTTTAGAGTTTAACTCTAAGCCTGCTCTCCATAGCAGATTTAAGTCCAGTTAGAATATATGTGGACCCTTCTTCAACAGCAACAACAACAATAATAAATAAATAAATAAAGTTAAAATAGTAAGACCAAAATATTATTCTGATCTTTCTTTATCATCAGGAGGCTGGAACAACAGCTTCTCTCAACCTTTATCTCAACCCACAGAGAGGGAAGTAGAGAGAGCTAACTTGAAATATCAGCAACTTTTTAAAATATGGAAGTCAATCCCTGGGGTTATTGTTTATCCAGCAATGTCACATACCCTATTCTTCTCTAAACAGTCACCTACTGAATGAAGTATTGAATACAGGATATTAATGGGGGGGCTCACATAAATTACCACATTCCCCTCCCTTGGCTCTCTTGGTCTCAAAGCCATATCATGCTTGAAAACATTTTATGCAACTTTTACAAAAGCCTTATAATCTTTTATAGCTTGAATACTGTTTAAAGTAAGTCATAGTGTCTTCTGAGACTCAAGGAAAGCACTTTAAATATAATACCAACTAAAATCAAAAGCAATATATAATGCGAGACAGGTTTTCTCTGTGGTTTTTGGAGCCTGTCTGGGAACTCAGCTCTCGTAGACCAGGCTATTCTCGAACTCACAGAATAGATTTTCCATGACAATGACACAGATGATATATTATCCTTTACTTTGAAGTGGTCTCAGTGCTGACCTGAAAACTGCTGAGAATGGTCTTGAGTTTCATATTCTTCTGTGCCTACTTCTTGAGTGTTATGTGTAGAAGTTATTTGAGTGTCTAATCTTACACATGTTTGTGTTTATGGGCAAAATGAAATCTGTACTTGCTACACAAGTTCTTTACCCAAACTTCAATAACAAACATTAATCTATCACAGTATTTATTATAATTTTATAGTTTTTAGGAAACAACCCAGGTAGTTGATATACTTTCAGAACTCTCCTCAACTTGATATAAAGTTGAGATAGTTTCCTCCTCCTCAATTTTATAGGTAAAATATAGGCATTGTGAACTACCTTTGGCCTGACTTCCTATGGATTAGGTATCTTTCCATTCAGTGAAACTCTGAACTGGTTCTTGGACACTTAATTTCCTCTTCCCTACTTAATACTAAACAATCTCTCATGAATGATCTTCTACTGTTGTGATGTTTACCTATCTTCCATTGTCACTGTCTTCTTGTGTTTCAGATAAACGAAATGTAATGTTGGTTTTTAGATAACCATGTTCACACCTGACTTTGGGAGCTTTGACATAATATACATATAGCATCTTTTGATGCACATATGCTCCATAGAGTAAATAAATTGTGCCTTGATCTGCTGTTTCTGAAACATACTGTAAACAAATTCTGACATGCATCCACCGAATTAAATAATTTTTCAATGAATACCTAGAAAGTGACAAACCATTAATTGAGAAACAAAAAATAACTATCTAAAGAAAAACCATGGAAGTCCATATGATCCTTTTTAAGTTCAATTATGTGCATCATTGATTCTAGAATCCACTTCTCTTGCCTCTGTAATTATAGATTTTCAAATTAAATTATGGAATTCAAAATTATATACCCAAAGTTCATGTTTGGAATTAACAAAGAACTTAATGATGAAACTCATACATCTATGAGATGACTCTTTCTCATTGACTCAATTTTGAAGCTTTGAGAACATCCCAACCTAAATCCAAATCTATAGTCTGGGCCTTAATTTCTGATGACAGCTTATATAAAGGAAATGGCTAATGAAACTCTTGATATTTGCCTGGTTGTCCTTACTGTGTAACTTCATTCTATTCACTGGCTTTGGGACATACTGATGTTTAAATTCATGAAGGCTGAGAATGCCAGCATTATGGACATAACAACTAGTAGATATTTTGGATTTTGTATCTTTGGTGACGGTCTTTGTTGGTCTTGCATGATTAGCTGAACCACAGTCTATTCTCCCCAAGTGTCCCCGAGATTATGTGACAGAATAACTGTGTAGATGTAGCCATTGAGACAGGACCTGCAAGTTTTTGTGGTTGTGGTTTTCTGTAATGGTCTCCTCTATTTTTGTGAAGAAATTTCCTTGAAAACAGGTAAAAAATACAATTGTAAAAGGTAGAAAGATGAATGTTTAGAGTAATAAGAAATTTGTACAAGCTTTCTAATTACTTAGAGTGGCGAATTTTCATGGTTTATCGTCAAAATTCATGATTTCTCTAGCTTTGGGCTTGAGAGTCAAACAGACAACCTTGATCAACCACTCAAAATAGGTCTCCTCGCCTGTTTGAGACTTTACTAGGTGGTATTTGGATAACAGAGGGGAAACACTGCCAGAGAAAATAATAAAAATTCATTGAAACTGTCAGTATAAGTTGATAATGATGCTTCTTAAAGATAGCTTTGGTCTTTTTTAATTTGGAATCTAGTTAATAGTGTGTTTTCCTTATTACCTTTTTTGGCACTGTGTTCCTTTTCTTTTACTCGCTTACCTTTTCTTTCTATATTTATCTCTTTGGTTCCACATCTCCAGTTGGGATCCTATTCTTCAATTTTGACAGACATATCACTTCTACCAATTCTGCTATTCTCCTTTCTTGCATTCCCCATTGATCATGATGTGGTGTCAGAGTGGAGGGAAACATTATGTAAGGAAACTGTATTGTTGAGATACCAATGGGTGCATATTTTCTGTGTATCCTAGAAGTCATGAAACCATTGCAGCAGGCATCCTGATCTTCCCACCTTTCCTACCAGAGAAGGAAAGGGGTTTAGCTTCGAGACTTGGGTACTCTAGCCATCATATTCTAGATGCATTGGACACTTGTTTTTTCATTTTTGATCATCTGTAGCAGTGGATATTGAGCAATCTCTGTTCAGTTGTAAATAAAGAATTCTTTGATGAGAATGAGAGAGGGACATTAACATTGTACTTTAGAGATTTAAACGAAATCCAAATACTCTTTTTTTTTTTTTCTCCCGTTTCACCAAGTATAAATTCATAATCAGGAAAGTGGCATAATAGAAAATTGTTTTTTGAGTAACTGTTGACTTCAACAGTTGAGAGAGTTCTTCCATCTGCCCTCTCCAACTAGACTTGCTTGCTGGCATCTAGCGCCTTACAAAATATCTGCTTATAGACTTAGTGTTGTAGGTCTTTTCCTGTAAACAAGCGCCTTAGAAACTTATCCTCAATCAACTTATTACAATAACCTAATTAATCAGATAGAAAATCATAGGAAAAAGATTTATTCAATATAAGTAACATCATAACCATAAGCCCTAATTACAACTATATGATCAATATAAAGATATTAGACAAGGACTTGGTTTGAAGAATTAATTTTAGCTGTTCAGGTTCTTGGTCTTGATTCAGAGTCACGGAGTCATCTCTATGCTACTCTAAAAAAAGAAAGTGCATAAGCCCTAGCTAAGCCATTTTAGTAAAGCTGCAAACTTGACAATATACTAATCTTCTGTCTTCCGTAGGTTTAGAGTAGGTTTCCCTTTCCTTTCATGTGTGACTTTGAATGTGATAATAACCATTCAAATTGCTACAAAGCAAAAGTATCATCAAAGATTGCAAATTCTGTCAGTTTAGAATCTGGCATAAACTTTTTAATCAGAATCTGTGTATTATTACCCAGGGCATGTTGTTCTAAAAATTAACACTAAACCACCTGTAGAATAATTTTAATTTCTCAATGAATCTGTAAAAAGTTGAAATTATGAATATAAAGTTACAAAAATCACAAAGAAAGATAAAGATAAAGTATTACTCCTTATGACTGATAAGTTCCCAAACATGGAGCGTACCATATATATGTATACACATGGACACATGCAGATTGGGGCCAGTTTCAAATACAAGAAGTGATATAAGATATCTCAAATACATCAATTCATCAATAAAGGAAAATGGATTGATTCTAACTTGCACTTTCTTCTACTGATCCTGCTTCAAATACCAGGTCTTACATAGTAGAAGGAGCAAACTGAATCCCTATGTTTCCTCTGATGTCCAGGTATGCTTTATGGTATTAAGGCATACCAACATAAATAAATGAATGAATAAATAAATAAATAATAGAAAATAATAAAGTATCTCAAATGCATAAACATGGAATACATTATTATTGGTCAAAGGAATAAATGATTCTAACCTTGTTATTTCTTAAGAACTTAAATCCTTATATTTGGTATATAAGATTTGCTGTGTAAGCCATTGAGAACTAAAATAATACACAACAGAACATATAATGATCAGGGTCCTGATATCTTCAAATATGCCAGCTTTTTAAAAATGTATAAAATATATTGTTAAAATAAAAATAAAAACAAAGCCCTCCTGTAAAAGTCTGTCTTGTGTGTCTGTTCTGAAGAGGATCTGGCAGTTAGATTCTGTGAACCATCTCTTATTCATGGGGTACGTGCCTCTAATTTAGGGAAGACTAGATGGTGCAAACACATGATCCACTGAGATTTAAAATTTCTTTGGTTATTAGACATTAAGACAGTAAAGATCACCCCTTTAATGTGATATATGAGAAATGAGTACCACTTCTCAAGAATGATCGGTTTAGGGTCCAAGAAGGAAGGTGAGCCATATATTGTTGAGGCAGAGACAGAATTATGAAGAAACTTCAACCTTAGTAACACTTTGAAAATATAAAAATGTCAAAAAATTCATTTCCTCTTGAAAGCTTTGAACAACATACTCCATGTATGCCTGAGATTGAAGTATTGTTCAGGATCTATGCACTATTTGACAGCACCAAATTGGCAGTGAAAAAAACTCAGAATCATCAAAATAGGGATAAAGAGGGCAACAAAAATCTGAAGTCTATCTGGAAAGTGTTGTGTATAGAAGAGCTGAAAGTTTCTATTGAATGTAAAACTAGCTTTGGATGATGATGATGATGATGAAACTGAAGTTAAAAAAAATACTGAAAAAGTCTGCGAGAGATACTCCAACTCAAACAGAAAAGACTCAAAATGACCAACATGATCAATAGGTCAAGTGTCGTACAAAAAATGTTTTAAAATTTCTCAAAAGATTAAAAGTTTCTGTTACTCAAGCAAAAATATAGAAGAACTATAAACAAAAGTTGTTTTTCTTTCCAAAAATAGAAGCCATGCTCCATAATTATATGAAGAACAGTGATCCCGGGAACCACATGGATGCTGGAGACACCTGGTGTTTTCAAATATCTGGGCTATCACCAGATAAAAATGAGACCCCAAGCTGCTTCCAATGACCGTATCAGGGTCTGTGATTCAAGTAGCAGCTGGGGTCCTCTTCGTGGATGTAGCTCTGCTTCTTCTTTCAATTCATTGGCTGTGTTGGTGCATGGGGGGATGGAACAGAAGCAGGGAGCAGTATTCAAGAAGGCTGTGGGTACTAATGGATAGCCAAGTAAGAGACAGACTCCTGATGAATCAGCCAATGTTATTCCAGACTATAAGAAATATAGAATTGGGGAGACTGGGGGCAGACTCTAATTTGCAATAAGTCGCACAACTACTTGCATCCCAACACAATGCTTGGTATACTCCCACCCCAGGAGAACGATTCTGAACTTCCCTGGCCCTGGGATAATGGACCCTAATGACGCCTGCAACTGCCCCCCCATAGTGTTCGCTTACACTTGGGAAAGCTCACACCCCACACCTCACCATGTGTCTGGACTAGTTGGCTCACCACCTCCCCCCTCACTTTACAGGAGTGGTCTAAGTAGCCTGGACAGAACCAACTCACCACAGCTTTCTGGATGGAAAAAACAGGTTTTTCATCTTTCCGCATTGGAAAGATAATGCTTATTATTCCTGGTCTCTCTGGAGATCTGTGGGCACAAGGGACCTTCATGTTAAGCTTCCAACAGGATAGACCACATTAAAATCAGGCTATGCAGAGCTGTCCTTTCAGTAATTGGCAGTAAAAGCAAAAAGGGAGAAAGTTATTTGAGACTTGAGTAATTTTTAAATGCTATTTTATGATGAATGTTTGAGACTGTGGAGGCTCACACTGAGCCAGAAGTCTTATATTTGGATTAATTTTTTGGGAAAATTACAAGACAAAAGATAAACAGTGATAAAACTAGTAATAATAAGTACGATATGGCTTTAAAAAGAGCACTCAGTTAGTCTTTTAGTCTAAGACAGTATGACATGAAAATTTTTAATATTTGAAGATGAAATATGAGAAAATATTCCGCATGTTAATAATTTTATGCAAATTAAATAGTGCTTTATAACCCTGGTACTAATTTTTTAAGAAGGGAACATATCTAACCAATGTGAAACTAACAGAAAAAATAAAAAAACAATGACCAAACGGCAGCAGCAAAGAAAAAAATAGGTAAACATTTCACTATGGCTTCAGGTTGAAAGACTTGGCAGTGAACGAGGTTGGTGGAGGAAACTCCTGAAAGTTGATTCAGTAGACTCAGTGTGAGTCAAAGGAAACTAGACAGAGAGGTCCAGCACTCATGCTCACCCAGCCTTTATAAGAAGAAACCAAAGACTGAGTCTTCACCAGGCTTTAGCTCCGCTGGAGGCTCGAGAACCCTCAGATCCCAGCTGGATGGGAGAAACACTGAAAACTAGTTGTTTAACACCTGGTATTCACTGAACAGCTGTTCAGTGGAAACTGACCAAGAATGGGGTCTGGAACTTATCACCTGGAGACTGCAGTGAATACACAGGTGTTAGTTCTACCTCCTAATCTCACTGCAGTAAAAAGCAAGAAAGCTTTAACTTAACAGTTTTTCTTAGTTTTGTGAACCTAGAGCAATTGAAGAGAAGAAGTGAGGACAAATGTTTCCCCAGCCCATATGAAGTCTATGTGTCATTATGTCATGTGGCTGCACTCTTGTTCCTCCGTGTTTTTGTGCTTAAATAAAGAATCCTTAATATTATTCACTTTGGTGTTTAGCACTTGCCCAGTTCGTGTAAGAAATGGCTGTAAAAGATGATAACTAGTATTCTTTATTCATATTTTTTACAAGTATGTGTGAATTGAGTCTCTACTCCAGATAATATCTAGATATTTGAAAAGTGTCATGATAGATGACTTTGTTTGTCATAACGAATGCGAATGAAAAGATTCCGTTGGTTTCAGAACGGGGTATTTCAGGACATGGTGCCCATATGAACTACTCTTATCACTTTGAGGTGAATGTTGCTTTCTACTGTAAACAAACTAAAGTTGACCTAATAAGAATAAATAGAAACTAGTTACAGAGATGGAAGAAGAGTAAGAGATCAAAAATATGGGCCATTAAAAAATATAAATCCGTCTGACTCTCTCCCTCTTTGAACCACACAACATCTCCCAGCTCTAGCCTGTTTGGGCGCGCTGGGACAGGGTCCGAATTGGGAAGGCACCGAGGAGGGTAGTAGCTACTTGTCTAGGTGGCCTGCCTGCAGCAGCAAGGTCGGCCCCTTAAAGCCACGCGGGGACACAAACAAGCAGCAGGGAGATCAGATCTGGGTACCAGGAGTGACATCGCTGAAGCGAAAGAGTTTCTGACCGAGGCAGCAGCCCGGGACAGGGAAGGCAGTCATCCTCACCCCTCCTACACTTCCTGGTCAGACTGCAGGGGCTATACAACTTGTCGGATACCTCCTGCGTTCTTCCTTTCCCCACCAAGCTTGCATCCACGGCTCCCCTCCCCCACTCTAGCTCTGACTCTCCCCTCTTTGAACCACACAACATCTCCCAGCTCAGCCCTGCTTGGGCACTGGGACAGGGTCCGAATGGGGAGGGCACCCGGGATAAGCTCCTTTGTCTAGGGTCCATACCATGCGGCAGCTAAGGTCAGCCCTTTGTTCGGGACACCCAAGCAGCAGGGAGAGTGCAGATCCGGGTACCAGGAGTGAAACATCGCTGGGGAGGGAGATGGGAAGGCGCTAATGCAAGAATTCCTCCAACAACCTGAAAAGGCAGACATGACATCACCAGAACCCAGGGATCACGAAACAAGAAGAATTGTACACCCTACTCAGAAGAATTAGAAGCAATCGACTCAAAAGTGAATTATTTGAAAATAATAGAAGACCTTAAACAGGAGGTGAAAATCTGCCATAAACAATTAGAGTATACAAACAAAAAGGTAGAGGAAATGTGAATAAATTGCTCAAAGATACCCAAGAAAACCAAGAGAAACAAGAAAAAGCAATCAAACAGGTAAGGAAGTGGTTCAAACCTGAAGAATGAAATGGAAGTGTAAAGAAAACACAAACCGAGGGAAGGTTGGAGATGGAAAATCTGGGTAAACGGACCAGGAACTACAGAGACAAGTACTGCCAACAGATTACAAGAGATAGAAGAAAGAATGTCAGAGCACTGAAGATACCATAGAGAAAATTACACATTAGGATCAAAGAAAACGGCAAATCCAGCAAATTCCTCATCACAAAAACATTCAGAGAAATATGGGACAACAATAAAAAGACCAAACCTAAGAATAATTCTGGGAGAAGAAGTGAGAAGAAAAACAGCTCAATGGTTCAGAAAATATATTTAATAAAATTATAGAAGAAAACTTTCCCAGTCTAAAGAAAGATATTCCTTTAGGGTTCTTAAATACACAGAACAATCGAATAAACTGGACCAAAAAAAAAAAAATAAAAAAAAAAACTAAAAAACATCTCCTCGACATATAATAATCGAACACAAAACATCCAGAATAAAGAAAGAATATTTAAGAGCTGCAAAGGAAAAAGGTCTGTTATTACAAAGGTAAACCTATCAGACTTAACCTGACTACTCTATGGAAACCAACAAAGCCAGAAGGTCCTGGATAAATGTACTGCAGAAGCTAAGAGAACATGGATGCAAGCCCAGACTACTATACCCAGCCAAGCTTTCGTTCACTATAAAGTCGGAGAAAACAAAAATTTTCCAGGATAAAAACAAATTTAAACAATACGTAGCCACAAGTCCAGCCTTACAGAAAGTAATAGAAGACCCGGATTTAAACCCACAAACCTATGAATGACCTCATTTCCAATAAAGGTGCTAAAAGTATACAATGGAAGAAAGAAAGCATCTTCAACAAATGGTACTGGCACAACTGGATGTCAACCTGTGAAGAATGAAAATAGAACCATATCTATCACCATGCACAAAAACTCAAGTCCAAATGGATCAAAGACCTCAATGTCAATCTGGACACACCGAACCTGATAGAAGAGAGGTGGGAAGGCCAGCAAACAGATGGGCACAGGCGATTCGCTTCCTAGGTAGATAACCCCAGCAGCACAGTGGCATTAAAGGCAACATTGAATAAATGGGACTCTACTGAAAACTGAGAAGCTTGTAAAGCTAAAAGACACTGTCACACTAAGACAAAAGGCAACCCACTGACTGGGAGAAGATCTTAACCAACTTCCGCAACAGACAAAGGTCTGATCTCCAAAATATATAAAGAACTCAAGAAAAATAGACTAGAAATGCTAATTAACGCAATTAAAAAATGGGGCACTAGATCTGAAGAGTAGAATTCTCAACAGAAGAAGTTCAAATGGCCAAAAGCACTTAAGGTCTTGTCTCAAGCTCTCCTGATCAGGGAAATGCAAATCAAAACAACATTGAGATATCATCTTACACCTATCAGAATGGCTAAAATCAAAAACACCAATGATAGCCTTTCCTTAAGGAGAGGCTGGGAGAAAGGGGTACCCTCATCCATTGCTGGTGGGAATGCAAACTTGTGCAACCACTATGAGGCAGTGCATGGGTTTCTCAGGAAATTTGGGATCAACCACCCATGACCCAGCAATGCCACTCTTGGGAATATACCCACGAGATGCCTGATCATATCAAAAGGACATTTGTTCAACTATGTTTGTAGCAGCATTTATTTTGAATAGCCAGAACCTGGGAAACAACCTAGATGCAGCCTTCAATTGAAGAGAATGGATGAAGGAAGTGTGGAATATATACACATTAGAATACTACTCAGTGGTAAAAAACAATGACTTCTGGAATTGCACGCAAATGGATGATAGAAAACACTATCTCTAATGAGGTAACCCTGCACCCAAAAGGATGAACATGGGATGTACTAACTGATAATTGGTTTTTCTAGAGATAAATAAAGGTCAGTGAGTCTATGAGACATATGATATCCTAAAGAAACTAAATAAGAAGGTGAACCCCAAAGAAAAACATAGCTATCCTCCTGGTTAGGGAAGTAGACTAATTGTTTTCCGGGCAAAATTGAGATCTTGGGGTGTGGTGGGGAGGGGGCTAAGGGGAGGGAAGGGGAGAGAAATGTGAGAAGGTTTGGGGGGATCTTGGGGAAACGGATGATTGGGATAAAGGAAGGTTGGCTAGGGGAGCAGAGAAGCACATATATTAATTAAGGGAGCCATCTTAGGTTGGGCAAAAGACTTGGACCTAGAGGCTCCCAGGTGCCTAGAGCTTATGTCCCCAGTTGGGGTTCCTGGGGAGCTGAGATAGGGAACCTGAAATGACCCTATCCTATATAGCCACACTGAGTGAATATATCTTGCATATCACCTGTAGAACCTTCATCTGGCGATAGATGGAGATAGAGTCAGAGATCCACACTGGAAAGCACTGGACTGAGCTCCCAATGTCCCAATGAGGAGCAGAAAGAAGAATATGAGCAAAGAAGTCAGGGGACCACAAGGGGGTGCGCCCACCGGTGGAGACAGTGGGGCTGATTCTTTGGGATCTCACTTAAGCAGCCAGCTGGACTGTGACTGAAAAAGCATGGGATAAAAACCGGGACTCTCTGAATTTTGTGAACAATGAGGGCTGCTGAGGAAGCCAAGGACAATGGCACCGGGTTTTGATCCTACTTCATGTTCTGGCTTTGTGGCAGCCTAACAAGTTTGGATGTTCACCTTCCTAGACCAGGATTGAGGGGGGGGAGGACTTTGGACTTTCCACAGGGGCAGTGGGAACCCCAGACTGCTCTTCGGGCTGGAGAGGGAGGGAGGGTGGGGGGAGGGAGGAGGAGAGGGGGAGGAGTAGGAGGGAAATGGGTGCGGGAGTGAGGCGGTACTTTTTTTTTTCCAATATATATATAGTTAGAAAACATTAAAATGTAAAATAATTTCCATGTCTGAAAAGAACTATTACTGAAAGAGAAAAATTTAAATCGTTATAGTTTAAATCCATACTTTATGTGAGCATAAATGAGAGGAAAACTATAGTTTAGAAAGATAATTATAAGTAGTTCCAGAAAGTCAGAACTTAGCTAATATTAGAAAGTTACAGAGCGAAAAATTCAACATCAATAATGAGGGGAAATAGATCACTTTGATCAGTTTAGAAGTTGATATTTGATAAGCAATCATCTTAGAGAAATCAATTGGAAGTGTGGGTCTGATTTTACAGGAACAGACTAATCTAATGTACAGAACAAAAGAAATCTTGGGAGGGAGAGTTACTCAATGCAGACTTCTCAGCTTCTGCTGTGCTCAGAGGCAAGAAGGATATAACCCGCTCGGGACAACTGTCCACTTACCATTTACAAGTCCCTACCGCCAGCAGAGCTAGTTGGTCAGCCAAAATTAAATTAACACATTCTCTGGAGACTATCTTTAGTGTTAATGCCTGACTCTGAGTGAGAGGTATCTGTATTTAGGGTTGCCTCCTCGGATGCTGAGGTAAATAACAAAGTGGGCAGCACTCTCAACTGGAAGAGATGTTTTAAAGTTAACCATCTTCAGTACTTCGCAGCTAATAAAACGCAAGTTTGGGCGTTATATGAATTGTAGTATAAGAACTGAAAAGGTGAGATGTGGAAGAAAATGCACTCATAAAGCATAAATATTACATATGTAATGTTTAATTTGAGTTAGTTACACATTAATTTAAGATGTGTGTGTCATGGCAAAGTATTTTCTCTTGACCTGTTTTTAAGTTAGTCGGCCTTGAAGGATTCACAATGGATCTTTAACCCTTGTGTTGATTTTCACCTGATGTTTTACTTGGACATGAAAGTCCTGCATCAGTCCTCCTGTGTGTCTCTGAAGGGTAGCATGCATTAGATAACCTTATAGAAATCGGGCAATAGGTTTTGGCCTTTGAGATAAGTGTTTAAATCTTTTGAAATGAGCAGTCAACTCATACACTTAGTGTCATTCAGAAATTTTTTTTAAAAATTTTGGTAGGTTTCCATCAAAGTTCCTGAAGGTTTTGTTGAAAACTAGGTGGTACCCTCAGAAGCAATTACACCATTTCAAGCATAGCCTAACATGTGGCTTGAAGGACAAGTTGAATTATCTCATGCTCTTCTTCCATCAGGTCGCTGGTTGAAGGTTCTGACGTCCAAGGTAGTCATTTTCCCGGAAAAGGCTAGTTTAGGTGTTCTCCACTTGCCAAGGAGAGTGTTAGTTGGGCATCATTCTTGTGGATTCCTGGGAATTATCCTAGTGGCTGTTCTTGATGGCCCTTATTGGCTCCCTCAATCCAGCGAAGAACTGGGCCAAACTATAGGAGACCAGTCCAAGAGAGGAATGAGTAATAATATGAGCAAAGGGGTCAAGATCACGATGGTGATGCGTCCACAGAAACAGCATACTTGAGCTAGTGAGGCTTCACTGACTCTTGGATTGATTGCAGAGAAACCTGCATTAAGACCAAACTAGCCCCCACTGAATGTGGGGGGCAGTTGTGAGAGGGCTTGGGAGGTCTGTCGGTGTCACTGGAAGTTACCAGGATTTGTCCCTGGGTGCTTGAACTGGCATCTAGGAGCACATTCTCTTTGGAGGAATATCTTTCTTAGCCTAGATATAGTGAGGGGAGGCCCTTGGTCCTAACTTCATGGAAGTAAGTGTCAGACTTTGCTAATTCCCTATGGGAACCCTCATATTTCTGATTGGTAAATTGGGGTGGGAGGGGAAGGATAGGGCAGGAGAGGGGAGGAGTAGGAATGTAGAGAATATGTCAAATGAAAACAGATACTAGCTATAAAACAAAGGATATGGAGCCTATAGTTCACAATCCTTAGAGAAGCTAAGTAATAAAGGAAACCCTAAGAAAAACAGTAGTTCTACCTGGAAAGTGGAAGCAGAGAAGTTTGCCTGACAAAATTTGACCCATGGGGGTGGAAGAAGGGAGTATAGAAGAAGGAGAGAATGGGAGAATGGAAGAGCTGAGGAGAACTTGAAAGAATAAAGTAGTCGAGATGAAGGACAGAGATGAGAGTTCAATGAGAAAGAAAAGCTAATTGAGGGTCCTTTATAGGGGTAGCAAAAATATGATTCTAGACAAATTCTCAGGAATCCCGGTACAATCTCTAAGCAGATCCTAAGTAATAGAGCGGAGGAGGCCCGATCTCGGCTTGCCCTGTATTCAGACTGATGAATATCTTAAATATCACCACAGATCCTTTATCCAGCAACTGATGGAAACTGAGGCAGAGATCCTCCATAAGAGCACTGATTGAGCTCCAAGTTCAAGACAGTTGGAATAGGAAGGAATGAGAGTGTGAGCAGGAGAGGAAGACCATGATGATACATCCACGGAAACAGTCTACCTGAGCAATCAGCAAGAGCTCACCAACTCCCATCCAGACTGGGAGGGAACAAGCATAGGACCAAACTAGTCCAATTGAATGTGGTTGAGCAGTTACCATGGTTGGGGCTGACTGATGGGAACTGTGGTAATAAAGGTTGATTTACCCCTACTATGTGTACTGGCTTTTTGGGAACCTATTCTCTTTGAACAGGATACCTTGCTCAGCCTAGATATAGTAAGAAGGTCCTTGGACTTTCCACAAAGCAATGTATGCCTTACCCTCTCTGAGGAGTGGATGGGATGGGGTAGGGTATGTGGAGGGAATTGGAAGAGGGGAGGGAATGGGAACTTGGATTGTTATGTATAATGCGAAATATAGTTTGTTTTCTTTTTGAAAATAAATAGATAAATTAATTAATTAAAAAATCTTGAAAAACAGGGAAAAGAGTGAAATCCGCATGTAGGATGATCTTTCTTTTCACTATCTATTACCATAGATATTAATCATAAAAAGAGTTTCTGCACCAGAATACATTTTTTTCTGGATATTTCCTTTGCTCTAATTCTTTGATTTTTCTATTATCATTTTCTTACTTTCCCTGTCTAAAAGTTGCCCTTTAGTCTTTATGGTTTCCCATTCCCATACCTATTATCTACTTTAAGTTTTTAAATTCATTAACAAAGATATACGGCTGTACAGTCTCATTATTTTTGATGATAGCACAAATTACATATAGAGAGTGTATACACACACATATATATTATGCTGACAGGAAGTAAATTTACTTTAATATCCCATACATTTCAAAGTTTTGGCAGCTGCTTTCTATAGTTTCTCTCTCATTCGTAATCCTTCCATGATTACCATATGTCTTATTTCCAAGGATTTCAACCTCCACATATTCTTTTGTATTCAGTTAAAAATCCCTTCATCTAATAATTCATAAAATGATCATTCAATTGCTGGCTTCACTTAAAGAAGACTTCAATAATTTTATTCATCAGAACAAAGCCTATCAAAACAAATCCTGGGGATTTCACTTTACACTAATCAGCATGGCCACACTACCACAAAATCCATTGACAGTACATGCTGGTGAAGAAGTGGTTTAAGGAGAAACCATATCCATTGGCTGGTGGGAAATGTTAAACTTGTATGTTGACCTTTGAAATGAGAGCGGTTTTGCCTTGTGAACCTGAGAAGGTATCTACTCGATCAGGTGAATCATTATGATATATGAATCAATGAATTTTAGAGATAACTTCCATGACTCTATATTCATTGCTATTCTTTTCACATTGGCTGGAAATAGGGAACATCTTTACAGCCACTGCTTAAACCAGGAAATGAATAATGAAAGCATATGGCACATTTACACAATGGAGAGGTACATTTTTTACATAATAAAAATGGTATCATAGAACTCATAATTTAATGGGTGGAAAATCCACAAAAGTATGAAATTTCTATTAGAAAAAATTTAGGAAATAATTCACTGCTACTTGAAAACTTTATTTTTTAGTGGTAAGATGATTATCATCCAGCTTTTCTTAAGTGATATGGATGTGTATAAAAAGGTGATAAAAGTTTGATATAAGCATTCAGGGATATAAGGATTTTTTCTCTGGTCTTTAAAAACAGACTAGCACATGGATAAAATTACCTATACATATACATATTGGAGCATATATATACACACATACATATATATGATTCCATACACACACATATAAGCATAATTAAAAATAATTCATCCTAAAGTATATTCTGATCCACATTACTCCCTCCTCTAATTTCTCCAAAGATTTTCCCAAATTCCCACCCACTAATTCCTGATGCTTTCTTTCTCTCTTACTTTTATAACAAATCAGGAGAATATAACAAACCAGAGAAAAGAACTCAAACAAACATACATACACACACACACACACACACACACACACACACGCACACATATTACCCATAAAAGCAAAAAAAATAGGAAACAAGAATACATAAAGAAAAAACCAGTAAGGGGCCCAAAATGCTAAAAGCAAAGCAACATACAGAAAAAGAAGTACAAAAGTAAACATTGAATCATTTTGTTTTTTATCCATTGCTGTACCGGGTCCTACCCACATGTGTGGTTAGTGTACCCAGCAAAATGCAATTGGAAAGTTTGTACAGTTCCTAATTAACATGAGCAATACCTTGGGCTTTATCTGTAACAACACACATATTCAGAACTTAGTGCAGAGCACTTCTCATACTAGGACTCTTGTGGAAGCACAAGGCTCTGGAGCTCAAGGTGGATACATTTTACTTTTGTAAGTTCTAAATCATCCTATCATATGTAAGACCATGCATAAAAATAAAAAATTGAAGAAATATTGATAGAATGAAGAAATAAAATGAAAGCAAATATCACAGGTTTTGAAACTACTTTTAGTAAACAACTCTGAAAGGTTTTGTATAAAACATGCACATACAGAAACACAATTATAACAAACAGTAAATTTGCTTATTTTCAAAAGTTACATATTTACTTATTGCCACACTTTCTTATGAGAATACATATATGCTTTTTAATTTCATGTTCCATGTTTTGAAGACAGAAGGCTACTTAAAATCAGTGTTTCTCTGTTGCTGCTACATGGACCCCAAAGAAGGATAGATTCAAGTTGATGGACATGCAACCCAAATCTTTGAGTGATCTGTGAGGTCTTAAAATTGATTCTAATCTAATTAATTAAATTTTCTAAAACATATAATTTTCAATTTTTAATATGCATTAAAAATTCTGCTTTCTCCTGGTGGTAGTGACATGTCTTTAATACTGGCATTTGGGAAGCAGAAGAAAGCAGTGTTTTGTGGGGTTTATGCCAGTCTGGTTTACAAAGTGTCCAACACAGCCATTTCTTGCACAGGGAAAACTATCCATCTCTGTAAAAGAAAAACACCCCCTGACAAATTATATTGTTGCATTCTTTCCCATAAATATAAATATGTTCTTCTAATCTTATACCAAAATAACTTCTTTTTCCCTAATAGATATATTAGGGAATATATATATAATAATA
This sequence comes from Microtus obscurus, assembly GCA_963919715.1. Classification (NCBI taxonomy): domain Eukaryota; kingdom Metazoa; phylum Chordata; class Mammalia; order Rodentia; family Cricetidae; genus Microtus; species Microtus obscurus. Next base: position 20,144 of record CAWTZC010002247.1, read on the forward strand.
TAATTTCCCTTATATTATTGTATGCAAATATAAAACCAGACATATACAATACATATATGAAACCATATGCATACAATACGCTATTACCAAATATCCCTTAATCTAACTTGTTCTGTGTGTATAATGTTACTTGTATGTCTTTCTCAGGGCTGGTCCTTGGTAATGGAGCCAATTATTGCTTGATCTTCTCTGGGAAGACCATGATCAGCTCCAAACTTTTTATTGCTGCCTCTATTCCTAGTGTTTGATTGGGGCCTTGTAGATTCTTCTCATCTAGTTAATCAGTTCCACTGGAATTATACTTGTTCAACATTAAAATTTTGGTCCTACAATATATTTTCATCATGTTTTTCCCTCCCACTATTATTTTAGGTCCTGCCTATTGACAGGGATTTCTGTCCCACCTTGTCCCCCAGCCATTCAGTCCCAAAGAAACACACAGAGGCTCATATTAATTATCAACTGGTTGGCCTGTTAGCTCAAGCTTCTTATTAACTTATATCTTACATTAACCCATAATTCTTGTCTGTACTAGTCATATGCGTTTGATACCTTTTTATCAGTGGCAATTCTCATCTTGTCTCTTCTCATGCTTGGAAACAACTGCAGAATGAGCCTTTCCTCTTTCTAGAATTCCCTATTCTTGTCACCCTGCCTATATTTCCTGCCTGTAACATACGGCAGTCAACATTTTACTAAACCAATACAAGTGAAATCTTTACAGAGTACAATTGTTTTTTCCACAGCACTCCCCC